>PVKS010009064.1:0-27481 GCA_004027875.1 Aplodontia rufa | reverse complement strand
ATATTACACAGCAATTAGAAACAATGACATTGCAGCCTTCAAGGGTAAATGGATAGTTGTGGAAGAGATCATGATGAGTAAAATCAGCTTAACCCAGAGATCTAAGGGTCAATTTTCTCCACTCATATGTGGAGGTGGGGACTAGTCCCTGGACAATGAGAAAGTTGGTCTAAACACATGAGTTAAATCCAGATAAGATGTAATGCTTTACAATCTAATAGTTTTTTTAGAGTTATAATGGGAAGGGGAAGGGAGGGATAAGGGAGGGTAATTGGGGGGGGCACTCCTGGGGATAATTGCAATATCCAGAATATATACACATTTTATATTATTTTGTTAAAATCTTGTAAGGTTGCTCAAAAATAAAAAAATTAAAAAAAAAGAATAAATCAAAAGGAGAATTTTTAACTAACTTACTCATTTTTATATAGACCCCTGTGGACCAGGTGAGGAAGTGGTTAAGAAGCAATCTAAAGGAGCCCAGTCTGTTTTAATCTAGTGCTTTTATTTAATCACACCTGTACTCTGTCCTATTATGGAAGAAGCTGAGCAATAAACTGGGAAAAGCAATGTGAAATTGAATCAGTTTTACAGATTATCCTTAATTGGGCATTTTTAGCATATATTCATTATTTGATTATAATATGATAAATGCATAAATTAATTGCGCCCATAAATTTTATTCAAATAAAGTACAAAGTACTAATATATTTAATGTATATTGTTTTGATTATATACTCTTCTGAGTTACTCAAGCCCACTAGTTTTTCCATTAAAATATATAACCTTGACTGGATTGAATAAACACTTCCTGAATGCTTATTGCCTGATTTTAATCTTATATTATTCACATATATTGATTAGACACTGTTTCATTACTTTGACTCCAGCCAATGTAGATTCTGAAGTGCAGCATTTGTAATAATTGAGATCATATTTTTAATCTAGTTTTCTTTCCTTTTATGGTATATAATGAGAAAATTATTTTTCACATTTCTCATTGTGTTTCCAAAATTATAAATGCTTTTCCAATATCTTTTTTAATGGAAATTAAATTCATCTAGTTTTTATATATTTAGGGCCACTGATATTAACATTTTTAAAATGTAAAGATTAAATAAGAAAAACATTTGCCCTTCAAGAAGAGGTTTATATTTACATTACTCTTGTGTACACTGCTCGTAGCTGATATCTTTTAAAAGTGTAAATTATATTTCACATGAAAACATTACTGCTTTAGTAAATAGTAAAAACCAATCAAAGTATAGTTATAGAAAGAAGTATAGCAATAAATTAAAATGTCAAGCTTTTAAGTTGTTTTGTTAAAAGCCTTAAAATCATCTATGATTTTTGGAATCGACAGTGTCATTTTAGCACCCACTTTTAAAGATCATTTTGAAAAGCATGAAGTTACTTGTCAGGTGTGATTTATTTAAGACAATAAACTTAGATTATTGAGTTGAACAAATAACTGTTTGGATGCCTGCCAAGCATTTAGAGTGAATGACTGAATGTAATGAGACTAGATCACTCAGAGGGATGAATAATCAAAAGCCATGGGATGAAACTAACATTTGTTCAAAAGATATATCTTCTCTCTCTCCTTTGTGAATATGGAGAAATAGGAGAGTGAAAAGCTTCTTGGGAAGTACAGTCCTTGCATCCCAAAATAACAGAAGTAAATATACCTTGTCTTTGCATAATGCATTCCAACTCAGTGTATCTCCTATTCCATTAGAATTACACCTCAAGGTAGTTATAATTACAATATTGTGCAATGAGAAAACTACAGATCCAGCAGATCAAATGAGTTGCTCAAGTTGTGAATCCATCTGAATCCAGGTCTATTTTTAGAACAGGCAAAAGAAGGGCTGGAGCAGTGGCTTGGCAGTTTCTGTGCTTGTCTGGCATGTGTGAGGACATGAGTTTGAACCCCAGCACCAACAAAGTGTCGGAGCAACAGAACTCACATGAAAAATTAAATAAAAATTGATTCTCTCTTTCTCTCTATTAAAAAAAAAAAGGAGAGGGTGGTTTGAGGAAAAACAAAGATGTGGAATCAGCAACATCCTGTTTGGCTCCTTGTTATATCACTTGCTCATTGCCTTTGGGAAATTAGTTCATGTTTTTAACACTCAGTTCCCTCACCTGTAGAATATGAGCAGTAGTATTTATTTACTTTTCTGGACCACTAGAGGCATTACAAGAGAAAATCTATGGAGGTAGAATTTCAGAGTAGTCAAGATCACCGGTTTTGGAAAGTAACTGCCTGGTCACCAGGGCCAGCTCTCGTACTTAGTAAACACCTGATTCCAAGAAAATCACATAATCTCTTTATGTTTTATTTTCATCATCTGGAAAATAATATCTATTTCATAGCATTTATAGAATACTTTGTGCCAACCTCATGTCTCTGTTCAGCGCACACCAGCCAGTCCCTCAGTTGACAGAGCAGAGCAGGTTGTGAGTCAGCCACACCCTCAGCCCTCACCCCTCATGGGTCCTATGAAGCAGGTAATCACTTGCTCACTCTTTTAGCAATCAGTTGTCAGACAGCTGTGTGAGGCACATTGAGAGTGTTCATGGTCCCTGTGCTCACAGAGCTTATGGTTGTGGTCAATCAGGGAAGGTGAGGGCTTCACTAAACCAGTAAAGGTAGGAAGAGTGCATTACCGATGGGAAGTGTGGTACAAGTCCATGGTGGACCTGAGGCTCCTCTGAGATGAACCCTTAGGTGGGTAGGAACAGGGAGAAGATGGAACTTCAAAGGCAAAGAAGTAGCATCACTGTCCCCAGGGAAAAGAAAGGGAAACTAAGGCCTAGTGAACACAAGTAAGCTAGCAATGGAGCTGCAATCGGGACTGTTCAAGTCCCCTCAAGGGACAAAAGTGATAGGAGAGGACCCATATGGCTTGGGCTCAGTGCAAGGCAATCAGGTGATTGGGGGTGCTATCCTCAGAAGGGATTAATGTGGTTCTTGTGACACGGTGGTTAGTCCTTGCAAAATACCCAGCCTTGGGATTTTATTATAGTAATTGAACTTTGTGTGTGTGTGTTATGTGGTGCCATGAGTTTAACCCAGGGTCTTAAACCTGCTAGGCAAGTGCTGTACCACTGAGTTACAATCTCAGCGCTTGTTACAGCAGTGGAAAATGGACAGATACACTGGCACCTTAACCTTGAATTTCACAACCTCCAGAATTGTAAGATTTTTTTTCTCTGTAAATTACTCAATCTATGGTGATGTGGTATCGAAACACAAAAGGGACTAAGACACTGAAGCATTTAAAAATAAAAAAACCTTCTGATTGTTATTATTATGAAAGTCACTTGGGGACCTAGGCATGCACCTTGCTTCCAGAACTAGGAAATGTTGCTCTAACTTACAAATTCCATGCCCTGTGGAAGTTCAAACTCCCCACTTCTTATTCTAAGGTTTCAATAAATATTTGAGGATTCTTATCCTGTCAAGAGCCCTTCAGTACCCCTCAGTTCTTTTTGCAGTACAATTGGCTGTTCTGTGCCAGAGGCCCTGAATGGCTCCCGCTTTTTTTCTTCTTAGCATCTCAAAATGCCCCATCACACAGATTTTACTGAAAATGCTGGGGGTTGAGGGAAAGAATCATATTGTATATCACAAAGCTTATTTGCGGCTCCCTTTCCTTGTGTTCTTCTTGCTCTGTCCTATCTAGATCATTCCTCAAACATCAAATTCTCCTGCTTCTTTTATTCAGAGAAGTTGTGCTCCTCCTAAACGTTGCCTTTAGCCCTGCTTTCCCCAACACACCAATGTGTCCACAAGAAGAAAGAATCTTCCGTTTGATATGAACCCTTCTTTGTTACTGGCTCTGAAAAGTGAGCCCACTTGTAGTTCCCATGACTAGCATGGAAGAAACCTACTGTTATAGTTTGGATATGGGGTGTTCCCCAAAGCCTACTGTGTTAATGCAGGAATATTCAAAGGTGAAATGATTAGATTGCAAGAACTGTGACCTGATCAGTCCATCCTAGCTTGAATGGACTGACTGGGTGGTAACTGTAGGCAGGAGGGGCCTAACTGGAGGTGGTGCCTTTTCCCTGTGGTACCTTCCACCATCCCACTCCCCTTTCAGCTTCCTGTCTGCCATGAATAGAGCAGCACCCCTCCACCACATTTCTGCCATGATGTTCTGCCTCACCTGGGGCCCAGAGTAATGGACTCAATGGAGCATGAACTGACCTCCAAAACCATGGGCAAAAATAAAATTTTACTTTTCTAAGTTGTTTTTGTTGGGTATTTGGTCACAGTGATGAAGAACTTACTAAAACATTGTTCTTGTGTGTACAATAACATTTCTGGATATGTGAAGGATAAATGATGATCTCACAGGTGGGTAAGATGAATATCTGAAAGAGTTCATTAAGCAGGAGATATGGAAGTAACTAAATAAGATAAGGAAAACTCCATCATTTATGCTTTCACATAAGCCTGGTGGAAGGCAGAGAAAAGCATTTCCCTGTGGACTGGCAGTGATCTCCAACATTTTCTTCTTGGATGTGAGTGTATGCAGCTCTTTGCTGTCTGTCACACAGGGTCCTTCACTTAGAAGAAGGGCTTCTACATGATTTAAAGTTCTGTTGTCTCTTCCTTGAATTTTTTTTTCTTTTAAGGGAGAGAGGGAGAGTGAGAGAGTAGTGAAAGAAAGAGAAAGGAAAGAGAGTCAACTTTATTTGTGTATTCATCTGGCCTTTGTTTCTCCAACGCTTAGTTGTGTATGTGGTGCTGGGGTTCAAACTTGGGTCCTTGAGCATGCCAGCAAGCACATCAACCACTAAGCTGCCACTTTAGCCCTTGAAATTCCTAATAACATTGAAAAAGGGGACATTCATTTTCCTCTTGCACTATGCCATGCAAATTACATACCTTGTCCTAAATGTAGGTATTCTTGGGCTGTATTTTTTTTTTCTTGAGTAGAGTCATAGCAGAACATTAACACATAATACTTCTAAATTCTTAGAAATTGCTTTTACGTGCTATGAGTGGATACAGGAAGAAGAAATGTTCTTTAAGTGGAATTTAGCCCTTCCTTGTCATTAGGTCAAAGAGTCTTAATAATTAACATTTCTTTTAGCTAGTTTCTTAGAGATATTTGGCAAGGAGCTTTATTTTTTTTTCCAAGTGCCTCATCAGTTTTAGAAGATAGTAAATTTGTAGACATTATGATTTTGGCTGCCAGTAAAAGACAAGTAGGGTATTTACTGTGTGTGGTGCATGAGAGTAGGATTTAAGTTGTAATGCCTGAGATATAGGAGATTATGAAGATATGAAGCAGCTTTTAGTCAGCGGCTGTGGGTAGATTCTGAGGCTGGTGAACACAGCTTCTGACAAAGCTCACCAGAGTGAATGCTGTCTTGTTCAGAAGATTTTTTATTATTTTTTTAAATCCAAGTTTCACTCAGTCCTTGGCCCATAGTTACTTAGGTATCACTGGACCCAATTTAAAACCTTAAAATCTTGTGGATTAAAATTCAAGGAAAAGAGACCAACTTCCAGTTTCTTTCATGATTAGACCTTGTATAGCTCTAAACTAACTAAAAGGAAGGGAACTAAAAGAGATGGTGGACCTTTTTAAAGTAAGAGACTATTTCAAGAAACTCTGTTCCTAAGTCTCTAGTCCCAATTCAACCTCTCATAGCCCTTAATCATGTTTCTGAGGATCTGGCTCCCATATTGAGCAAGATAGAAAAAGTTTTCCTGAGAAGACAGTTTTTGTCATGTATAAAATACTGTGTACCATAATGAATTTATTAAATATTTATCTAATCAGGAAAAAATATTAGGGACCCTTAGATTTTAACAGGCCATTTGTTTTTAAAGCAGTAGAAACTCTTCAAATACGTGTGTTTATGGCAGTCCAAAGTATTAAACAAATGAACATTAATAGTTCCTTTTAAACTGGAAAAAAGTTCCTGGAATCTTCACCTTCCTACTTTACTTTCTCTAGTACTCCCAATCCCTCACCTCATTCCATATCTCTGTATCAGAAAACTCTGGAGAATTTCAGGCTTTAAAGACTTCCCAATAGGAACCTACTGTTATAAGTAGGCATTCTCAATTAATTTTTCAAGCTAACACAGAATCCATGAGGAAAAAATGGAATAACCTGATGCTGTCTGTTATTATTTAAATATCAGAGCACAAAAAACAAAACAAAACAAACAAACAAACAACAGCAACAAAAATATCAGAACTATGGGAGCAGGTGTGCCTTGTACAATGGCAATGGAGAGAAACTGATTTACATAGTGCAGAGTTCTCCAAGTGAATAATCCTATGTTCCCTGAGTAGATCCTAAACCATTTGAGCAATAAATGACTTAATGCAGATCAAGATATCGTATTTATTAGCAGTAATGACCAGGCTAGCTTGATGAATAAAGCCAGAACTAGGTTATAAATCCTCACTGGTAGATATGGCTGTCCAAGGTGAGACATGTGGTATGAAGGATCTGGTGGGCATTTGGCTGTCTACCAAGAGGCTCATTACCAACAGTGACAAACAATACCACTGAGTTGACAATGCCTGAATATCTTTTCCCTTTGAAATTTAAAAATTTGACCTCTTATAAGAGAATAAAATATTTGTTACCAGAGACTGGGGATAGGGGAGAATGGGAAAGATGGGAATAATTTGGTGAACCAGTAGAAGGTTATTAATAAACAGGAGGAAAAAAGTTCTGATGACACAGGATAATATAGTTCAAATTATGTCTTGTTAGCTGGTTGTTGTGGCACACATCAGTAATCCCAACAGCTTGGGTGGCTGAGGCAGAAAGATCGCAAGTTCAAAGTCAGCATCAGCAATTTAGTGAGGCTCTAAGCAACTTAGCAAGGACCTGACTCAAAATAAAAAATATAAAGGACTGGGGATATGGCTCAGTGTTTAAGTGCTCCTAGGTTCAACCCCATACCAAAACCAAAAAAATTATGCTTCCTATATTTCAAAATGGTTGGAAGAGGATTTTGAATGTCCTCACCACAAAGAAATGACAAGTGTATGAGGTGACTGAAATGTTAGTCACCATTTAATCATTTTCCATTTTACATATATTAAAACATTACAGGGCTTGAGCAGTGGCTCAGTGGTTAAGGCACTTGCCTACCATGCGTGAGGACTGGAGTTCAAACCCTAGCATCACATGCACAACTAAGATTTGGAGCAACAAAGGCGAGATGAAAAACTAAATAAAGTTTCTCTCTTCCTCTCTCCATCTCTCTCTTTCTCTCTCTCTGTCCTTCTCTCTTTAAAGCAAACAAACAAAACTCATTGTATTCTATAAATATGTACAATTATTATGTGCCATTTAACAACTTAAACAAGGAAAATAGGGAAATAATTATTTCTAAATTTACCCATCAACATTCCCCAGAGGGGGGTATGTAGAAAGAGGCAGAGGGAGGTGAGTTCCACTAAGTGACCTCTCTTCATGAGAAGGACACATAAAGGGTAGAATAAATGTTTCCTTCCAGGATATGGATTTAAGGGGAGGATTTGTGAAATAAAGGATGTTAATGGGTGCTTATCCTCTACTTCCTCTGCCAGAAGGATAATTTTGTTTATTATGGAAATACATTATGCTCTTTGGTGAAAGTAAGTTAATCCAATAATTGGAATAGAATTCTTGCAATTTTGGGTTGTTATGATACACTTTGGTTTGGGATTAATAAATGATACATTTCTGAAACTGTGTAGTTTAATTGCTGGCTTTTAGGAACATAATATTGTGACAGCGTGGAGACTATTTTTCTCTTAATAGATATGTAACTACCAGACTCCTACAATGCAAAAACTCCTGACCCCACAAATACTCATATCAGAGAAAGAAACTTGTTGGCTTTAACACTGTTGAACATTGCCCAAATGACAAATGCATTTATAGTCAGGGTAGAGAATTCATCAAGAACCAAACAATGGAAATATTGTGCATGATACAGTATATTTTGAAAATGTGCTTCTGACAAAACTTTTTTACTAGGAAATAATTTCTCATATAATGCACATTTGCTTACAAATATCTAAAATTGAAATTTTAAAGTTATTAATTGAAATACCATCAGCATCAAATTCTGGAATTTTATAAACAGCACTGAATTAGTAGGTGACTTAGTAGATGAAAGATCCCTTTCCCCCTGAGCTACAGGAAGCTCCTTGAAGATTCACACATCTCATCCTAGGCAACAAAGGCAGGATTTAAATTTAGAACCATTTACTATTCTTTAGTTCAGAGGTAGTAGAATACCTGGACTAGAGAAAAATAATCACCATTTATAGTTCCATGCATCATTAATCATGTCTTTTGTTTATATATTGTTATTCTCTCACATCTTGGGAATTTGCTGACATGGGAGTGACAGCCTCTTCCCAGAGTCTGTCTTCCCAACCACCTCCTGTATCAGATTCTCACACACTGAGCCAGTGTCCACTTGCACTAATCACCCAGGGCCATGTTACAGACTCCTAGGGCCAGCCTTATAACTTGCTTGACTGTTCCTTCCCATAAAAATCACAATAAAAGTTTTAAGTTTTCTCACATTTTCCTCTCATTTCCTCTGCCTTCTAGTGCTTCCACCTACATGGCATGTCAAGCCTCCTGTTTCTAAGGATCTCTATATTTCTAAGGAATATATATTATATATTCTTCCTTTATGACATTCATTTCCATGTTTCTGTTTTTTACCATACATGATTAAGCAAATCCCAGGTAATCTTAAAATATATACTACTTCGTAGTTAAAGCAATGCTTTCTTAAGTATTTATCTTAATTATCATCATTCTATGAAATAAATATTTTTATTTACATTTGACAAAATAAACAACTGAGTCTTAGTTATGGCAGAACCCAGCTGAACTATGCCATATGGAAGATACATCAGCTTTGGAAGTAATAAATACAATCATGTTTAAATGTTTTGTTCCCACTGAGCTCCATCTCCAGCCCTTTCTCATATTTTTTATTGTGGGACAGAGTCTTGTTACTCAGGGCCTCACTAAGTTGCTAAGGCTGGCTTTGAACTTGTGATCCTCCTGCCTCAGCCTCCTGAACTGCTAGAATTACAGTCATGTGCCACTGTGCTCAGCTATGGCTTGGATCTTAAATGCCCCCCAAAGCCTTATGTGTTAAAGGCTGGCTTACCAGTCTGTGGCACTACAGTGAGGCAGTGGAACCTGTATGAGGTGTGGCCCAGTGGAAGGAAGGCAGGTCACTGGGCCCCGCCTTTGAGGGAGACAACAGGACCCTGCCCCTTGCTTTCTTTGTTTCCTAGGAGGTAAACAGGCTTCCTTTGTCCTGTACTCCTGCAACGTTGTACTGTGCCTCCACAGTCCCAAAGTGATGGGGCAGGTGACCACGGGCTGAAACTTTTAAAACTGTGAGCCCAAATAAGCACTTAGTTGAGAACAGATAAGCTCTGTGTAGGAAAGGTACCACTCGGAGGGATAGAGAAGTCAGGCCAGTCTACAACGGCTAGAGAGAAAAGAACAGTCGTGTGTTTCAAACGTGTCAGTTTTGTTCCCAGCATATTTGGGAACAAAAACTGAACCTGTGTTGTGCAGTACATTATAAATCAGATCTGAAGACAGTTGAAATGCATATAATAATTTTCCAGAACACATAACTTAGATTTCAGGATTGCCAGGATTTGGGGTCCTAGTGAGCAAATCACATCCTTGGTTAACACTCTTGGAGCACTAAAACACGTACAAGCACTAGTCGGAGAAAGACTGAACATTATCTAAAAGCCACTCAGCCTTACCTTGTATCAATCCCTGATTGAATTAAGAGAATTAATCCTCTTGAGGCTAGCAAAGAGAAAAATGATGAGAGATGGTGAAGTCACTTAGAGCTTTCACAAATGTTATAAGCAATGTATAGCATTCTATCAAAATTACATTTTTATTGCAAATTATATAGGACTATATAATCTAGATCTGACACCAAGAAGAAAAAGAAAAACAAAATAACAGCAAGAACAACACAAAAACAAAAACCTCATGGACAATGTAAGCAACCTCACAGGCAAACTAGATATTAGATTATCAGACAAAGACATCAGAGTAACTATGGTTAATATACTCAAGAAAAGAGAGCAAGAAATGAATAATTTTATTGGAGAGTTAGAAAACAACAAATCAAATAGGGATTACTAAATTGAAAAACACAATATTCATAAGTATGGACACAATGAATGAATATAACAGTGATTTATACACACCAAAAGACAGAAGTAATAAACTAAAACATAGATTGAGACTGAAGATTTAAACTGAAACACAGAGGAAAAACAGAAGAAAAAAATAAAATAGGTGTCAAATACCTGTGGAACAGAGAGAGAGTTTCTGTATATACATTTAATTAGGCCAAAAAGGAAAGGAGAAAGAGATTTTGGCCAAATAATATATGCAGAGAGAGTGATCAAGAGCTTTCCAAAGGGACTGGAGCAGTGGCTCAGAGGTTCGACACTTGCCTGGCATGCAGGAGGATGCGGGTCCGAACCCCAGCACCTCATACACAATAAAGTGTCAGAGCAATGAGGACCACATGCAGAACCAAATAAAATTGATTCTCTCCTATTATCTCTCTCTCTCTCTGTCTCTCTCTTTAAACTTTAAAAAAACCTTCAATTGATATTTTAATGGACATTTTTAAAGTTCTATGAATAATGAACATGACAGTAAGTCTACATTACCTTCAGAAGATTGATTAGAAAGAATTATCGATGATTTCACAACAGAAATAGCAGAGAGAAAGCAATAGAATAACATTTTGAAATATTGAAAGAAAAACATTGCCAGTATAGAATTTAAAATACAATAAAATATTCTTTCAAAATAAAGAACCTATTATCCTTATTAACTGTGGAATATGACTCAGATTTCTCATCCAGACATCCAGGAATCTCTAGGTCTAGTCTAGCTCTCAAAACTTTCTTTTTCATTATAATTAGGTCTACATCTTCATTAGTCCATAGACATCAGATTTTACCTCATTCTAAATATCTGCTTATGGTCTTTATATCCTGCCTACCGTGCCTTTGCCTTTACCCTGGTTTTCAACATTCAACTTATCTTTAGCACAAAACAGTTCCCACTTTCATTTCCAAGCCGTCGCTGGCCTCTATTAACGTCCAGCACTCTGTAAATTATTCATTTGGGATTTGATACTAATAGATATTCATTGCCATTGCTAATTTTAAAATGCTGTATTTCATTATATTTTAGATGACATTAAGTTTCAAGACATGGCATTGTTTTATTTCCCAGAAAAAAGAAAGAAGGAAATGCTGCCAACCAAACTATGTACAATATAATTTCTTAACAATAGCCATAGTAGCCTCCTGTTATTTTGAAATCCTCTTGTCCATTCTAATGGGTTTGGCAAGGTCTCCTGCCCTTGTGTGCACTTCTTAGCATGTAAAAGCAAGTGCATGCTTATGTGTATGTGAATGTAACACATCTTTGTCTTTTCATAGGTCACTTCCTATCTTAGGTACCATAACACTTAGATTTTGCTTTTTGGCAAAATACAGAATTGAAAAGAAAAAAAAAGTAAAAGAAATTTTCCCAAAACCACCTAAGTGCTTCATTAGTACAACATTTACAGTTTCAAGTCATTTTTCCATAAACACAGTAATTTTTCATTTCAATCCTATAACATAGAGTAACATTATATTCTAAATATAATTAAACTCACTCCATGTAGCACCAACAATGCTGAAGTGATATGAGCAGGTCAGAGTAAGTCTTGAATATATTTGGGCAATGCAACCACAGTCTGAGTCTGGCCTGGTTAAGAGCAACTGTTAGACATATCTCAATGTAGGATGTTGACATTAAAAAATATGTAATCTTAAAATCAACAAAATAGCATGCTACTTGCCTTCTGCAGTAGATTCTAAATTCCTAGAGTGCCTGGAATATTCTATTTTATTTGGTAGAATGACAAAATTTCTAGAATAATACTGTACACGAGGCAGGCATGAATAAAAGCTTAACATAATAGGGAATGAGAAAAAAAAACCAAGGCATAAAAATGTGTTGGATTAAACTGAAAAAGAGAAATAACACACAAAGATTCTCTTTGATCAGTGTTAGGCAAGATGTACCTTTACACATGACATATGAAATATTATTTACTCTTCTAAAACTGTGTGAACATTTCTGAGGGGTCCATGTGTATCCAAAATACAGTATTTTATGACAGAGTAGACTCAGCCTATCTGAGCAAGACTGATGGCTAATGGCTTGCCCCTGCCGAAAAGCTAATCTTGCCTTTATTAATTTATAGAGATTTCTACCCTAAACCCTAGGGTTCACCTTCTTCTGGAAAAAATACATTGCAGGAATCTCAGATTATTTTTACTATATCCTCTTTTCATGTATCTATAGCAGTTGGAACTTTTGTTTATGGGCCAGAAGTGCTGTTACATTTAGTCTATATAGTCATATGCCCTAAATAGATTGTATAAATTATGCTGAAATGCTTGTGGTTTATATGAACAATCTCATTAATTTGAATTGATAATCAAGGAAATGCATTAATTTGAACTGTGTCAAATGGGTTGTAGTACACCCCACAATCTTGAGGAAATAGGAGAGGGAATATTTGAAAAGAAAATTCAATGTATACAACTTTTGGAGAAAATGTCTTATTTAATAAACAAATCAGGGGGTTTTGGTTTATTTTTTGTTTCCTTCCTTCCTTCCTTCCTTCCTTCCTTCCTTCCTTCCTTCCTTCCTTCCTTTCTTCCTTCCTTCCTTTCTTCCTTTCCTTTCTTTCTTTTCTTTCCACTGGGGATTGAATCAGGGTCTCATGCATGCTAGGCAATCACTCTGTCATTGCAGTTCATCTCCAGTCAACAAGTTATTTTTTGTAATTCAGAAATTTATTTGTTGAACAATCATAAAAGCTTCTAACAAAATAACATAGTATATATGTATAGATTCTGAAAATTAGATTAATCCCCAAATCCCCTTCAATTACCCACCCTTATCCCTCCCCTCCCCTTCCCAAAACATCTCTAAAAATGGATCAGGTTGTAAGATATTATACCATATCTGGATTTAAAACATGATACTAGACCTCGTTTCTCAATGGCCAGAGTCTAGTTCCAGCCTCCATAGATGAGTGAAGACATTTGACCCTTGGTTCTCTGGGTTATGTGTCCGTTCCCAACCAGCAGGAACCTGACTGCTCTCATTCAATGGTTAACTGAGATTAAAATAGACTCACTGGTCTTGAGTTCTCCAAGCACTTTATTTCCTCCCTTTACCACAGCTAAAGGCCTCCAAGCACTTCCCGCCTTCCCTCTTTTAGAGGCAAGGCCTTTAAAATATTCTTTTTAGAGTCAAGGCTATTCACATTTAGAGTCCCTGCTTCTATTGATGTACTAGAATCCCTATTTCTGGGGCCGAGGCTACTACCTGCATCTTCTCCCGCTGCTGATCTCTCTGCCATCGCTGCTGCTGCTGCTGCTGCTGCTGCTGCTGCTGCTCCGACTAGTCGCTACTCTCTTTATTTATCCGTAACAACAACCGATAGGGGTACAGTGCAAACACATTTATCCAATTATAACAAATGAGTGGCCTAATGACTTAGTCATGTGGTCAGGCATTTCGCCACTAAGGAAGATACAAGCCGGCTGGGACAGAGTTGTTTACCATCAAATCTTTTCTCAAGCCAGCTGGGCCTCATGTTGAGGTCGGTCCCCAAGAGTTATGCTGATTTCATTCAGCATAATTTCTTCCATAGCCATCCATTTACCTTCAAAGGCTGCAATATCATTGTTTCTAATTGCTGAGCAAAATTTCATGGTATATATATACACCACACTTTTTGGATCCATTCATCCAGTGATAGACATCTGGGTTGTTTCCATAATTTAGCTGCTATGAGCATAGATATTGCTGTGCTGCTGTAACGTGCAGATTCTAAATCCCCTGGAAAAATACCCAGGAGAGGAACAGCAGGATCATATGGTGGGATCATCCCTAGTATTTGGAGGATTCTCCACACTGCTTTCCAGAGGGGCTGTACCGGTCTGCAGCTCCACCAACAGTGTGCTATTGTGCCTATCTATCCACAACCCATCCAGCATCTATTATTATTTATTTTTTTCATTTATGCCAATCTGACTGGCATGAGGTGATATCTTAATGTAGTTTCCATTTGCATTTCTCTGATTACTAGTGAGTTAGAGCACTTTCTCATACACTCATTGGCTTGATCAATGTCCTCTGTTGAGAAGTTTCTATTTAGCTCTTTGGCCCATTTATTGATTGGGTTGTTTGTGTTCTTGAAGTTGAGATTTTTGAGGATTTTTTAGATTCTGGATATGAGACCCCTGTCAGAGGAATCAAAGCCCATGATTCTCTCCATTTCTGTAGGAAACCTCTTGACTCTTTTGATTATTTCCTTTGCAGTGCAAAAGCTTTTTAGATTTATGGCATACTAATCACTGATGTTTTTACATTGCTTCCTTCACTTTTGGAGACATGTTGAGAAAGTCTTTGCCTACTCCCCAATGTTGAAGTGTTGGACCTAATTTGTCTTCCATCATTTGCAAGGTAGCTGGTTAATTCTTAGCTCCTTGATCCATTTAGATTTGATTGTCATGCAAGGAGAAAGATATGGGTCTAATTTCAACTTTCTGCAGGTGGATGACCAGTTTGTCCAGCACCATTTGTTGAAGAGGCTGTCACTCCTCCATGTCATATTTTGTCCCCCTTTGTAAAAAATCAGATGTTTAAAGATTTGAGGGTTTGTTTAGGGGTCTTCTATTCTATTGCATTGGTCTTCTTTCCTGTCTTGATACCAGTACCATGCTGTCTTTGTTACTACAGCTCTATAGTATAGTTTTAAATCTGCTATGGCAAAACCATCTGATTCATCTTTCTTGCTTAGTAGTGTTTTGGCAATTCTAGGTTTCTTATTGTTCCAAATGAATTTGAGAATTGCTTTTTCTGTGTCTGTAAAGAACAACATAGGTATCTTAATAGAGATAGCATTAAATCTATATAAAGCTTTTGGTAGAATGGCCATTTTTATTATATTAATTCTGCCTAACCAAGAGCATGGGACATCCTTCCATCTTCTTAGGTCATCTTGGATTTCATTCTTCAATGATTGATAGTTTTTGTTGTAGAGATCTTTGATTTCTCTTGTAAGGTTAATTGCCAAGTATTTAATTATTTTCGAAGATATTGGGAACGGGATTGATTTCCTGATTTTTTCATCAGTCCTATTATTGTTAGTGTATAGAAAAGCTATTGATTTATGGGTGTTGATCTTTTATCCTGCCACTTTGCTAAATCTGTTTATGAGTTCAAGCAGTTTACTGATGGAGTTTTTTAGATCTTCCATATATAGGATCATGTCATAAGCAAAAAGGTAGAGTTGACTTCCCTCTTCCTATTTTTATCCCTTTGATTTGTTTCTCTTGCCTAATTGCTCCAGGTAGGGTCTCAAGAAAAATATTGCATAAAAGTGGTGAGAGTGGACAGCCTTGTCTTGTTTCTGATTTTAGTGGAAATGCTTTCAGCTTTTTTTCCATTTAGTATTACACTAGCTGAGGGTTTAGCATACATAGCCTTTACAAATGTCAGAAATGGTCCTTTTATCCCTATCTTCTCTAGAGTTTTGAGCATAAAAGGGTGCTGGATTTTATCAAAGGCCTTTTCCACATCCATTGAGATGATCATATTTTTTTTCCTTGATTCTGTTTAAGGGGTAAATTACAGTAAGTGTTTTGCATATGTTGAACCACCCCTGCATACCTGGATGAAGTCCACTTGATCATGATGGATTATGTCCTTGATAAGTTTTTGAATGTGATTTGCTAGTACTTTATTAGGGATTTTTGCATCTGGGATATTGATCTGTAGTTTTCCTTTTTTGATGTATCCTTGTGCGGTTTTAGTATCAGAGTTATGGTTCCTTCATAAGAAGTGGATGGGAGAATTCCCTCCTTTTCAATTTCTTGAAATAATAAGGAGAGGTGTTAGCCACTCCTCAAAAGTGTGGTAAAAATCAGCAAGGAAGCCATCAGATCCTGGGCTTTTCTTTTTTGTTAGACTTTTAATTGCTATATGGATTTCAGTGCCTGTGATTGGGTTGTTCAGAAATTCAACATCATCCTGTGTCAACTTAGGAATGTTGTCTGTGTCAAGAAATTTATCCATTTCTTCCAAATTATCAAGTTTGGAGGAGTATAGCTTTTCAAAATATGATCTTATTGTTTGTTGGATTTCTGTGGGGACAGTGATGATCACTCCCTTTTCATTGGAGATTTTATTGATTTGCTTCATTTCTCTCCCTTTAGTTGGGTTTGCTAGGGGTCTATCTATCTTGTTTATTTTTTTAAAGTACCAGCTCTTTGTTTCATCAATTCTTTTTATTGTTTTTTTGTTCTCAATTTCATTGATTTCAGCTCTGATCTTGACTATTTGCTGTCTTCTGCTGGCTATGGGGTTAGATTGTTCTTCCTTTTGAAGGGATTTGAGATGGAGCATAAGCTTATTTATTTGGGATCTCTCTTCATTTTTAATGTGGGCACTCAGTGCTATAAATTTTACCCTTAGGAAAGTTTTCATGGTGTCCCAGAGGTTTCGATATGTTGTTCCATCATTCTCATTTCAATAAACTATTTTTATATGTCAAAAACATTCAATTTATACTATAATTTAATGTTTAATTTAAATCATTTTTATGTATTAGTCAAAACAAGTCCTTGAGCATCAGTGGTCATTAAATTTATTTCTATATGTTCTTTGAAATAAAAAAGCTGAAATGATATAATGAAAATTATTTATGCTTCAGAATTGGAGAAGCTTCATCAGTTTCAATCATGGTAAAGTATTGGACAACTCTTTTAAAATATGGTTGATACTTTCTTTGTATGAAAGCAGGGATACAGAGTACCAGCTAAGGCATTTGTGATAAGTAAATAAGAGAACTCTGTGAACATTCCTTGGCACATAATTGGAATGGGATAAATATTTATTGACTTAATTAATTCATGATTTAATGAATAAATTAAATTAAATTTTATCTTCCTTATTTTAGACTTCTGAATTTAACTTAATTGGAGTTAGGATGCTTTTATATGCCATGTTGTACTCATAATCCCATTTCAGACTACCATCTAAATAAGAGTGTGGCAAATTTTCTCTAAAGGGCTTGATAGTCAATATTTTATGGTCTCTGTCACATATTCTTTTTAAAAATTATTTTATTAAAAGCCCATAAAAGGGTCTGGAGGGGTGGGTCAGCAGTTACAGCACTTGCCAGGCATGCACAAGGACATGGGTTTCAACCCTGCACCATATACACAACAAAGTGTCAGAGCAACAAAAGTTACATGGGAAACTGAATAAAATCAATTCTGTCTGTCTCTCTCTCTCACTGTCCCTCTTTCTTAAAACAAGAAAAAGAAAAGAAAAGAAAAGCTCATACATATGAAAACCATTCCTTATTCTTAGGCTGAATAGAAAGACGCAATGACCATAGTTTTTTAGCCCCTGATTTAAACTTCCTGCAATTAACCTATTTCATTTCTACATTTATAATACAGATTATACAAATTACTAATATACTTCCAAGAGTTAGAAATATAAAAAATAATCCAACTTTAGATTGCTTAGATAAAATTTAGAGCATGACCAATTTATATATCCAAGAAAGTAAACTTTACTTCTGGAATATTTCATTATTTCCAATAAACTACAAAGAGAATAAGAGAAGACAGCACTTTTTCTTTCTATGAGACAAATCAAAGACTTTTATGAACCTGTGCACATCTTAGGAAACAAGGAAGTTTGTGTTTTGTTTGATTAGAAAATGCTAATTCTTCAAAGGTGCTTCTGTTAGTCTCATAGGTATACACATTGATTAAGATTTCTTATTAACATACAATCATCTCCAAATGTTTCCACTTAATTGCTTTTTATTTCAGTTAAGTACCAATGTTCTTTATTCTCACACGTAGTTTAATTAGCATGGAAGGTCACTGAGAGGTGTTAAGGCACAAACTTGCCCAGAGGAAGTAGTTGATGCCTCGCTGGCTTCTAATTATAGAGCATCCTAGAATTGCAGAGTAAAAGAGAGCTTAGAGGGAAGGAACAATAATGAAGGAACTAAAATGAACAAGAGGCATCCCTGTGCATAGAAAGAACAGATGTTCAGCTCCTATTCTTCTGTTAAGGTCACATCTGCATATGGTTATCAGTAGACAATAAAACACAAGTGTAAAAATTTCTAGATTATTAAACAAAATGTATTAGAGACCTACAATGTACAACATTTTGGTGATGCTTGTAGGGAATGCTAAAGTGTTGAACAAATGCTATTGAGAAATATTTAGAATCAAATATGTAAAATTTAGCTATCAGAATCATATGTGAAAGGTGAAAGCATATAATTCCTTATTATTGTTTTTATTATGAATAGTAACAAAATTTTCTGGATTTCAGTAAATTTATTCCAAATCATACTAAAATTAGTCTTTAGGCTACATAATCCATAATGTGAATCATATTTAGATATTCCTAAAAATGTATTGTTTTCTGCCAATAACAATATGCTCCTTACATATTTTATTAAAATCTAGTAATGAACCAAAGGGAGTAGACACTAGTACTAGGACTAGCAGAGTCCTAGGTTATAGGCCTTAGGGTCCCAACAAACCAGGCCCATCCAAACAGAAAAGGTGATGGTGAGAAGCAGGAAAAGAACTTTAACCAATATGGCCAAGTTGGGAAGGCAAAGCACAAGGTCCAGCATCTCAGCCTTATCTTTAGGGTGTTGACAAGAGCTGTAGCTTTAAATAGAGGAAGAATTGGGGCAGGGTGTGAGAGGTATATATAATTTAGCAGTCTTGGCTCAGGTGTGATCTGGTTCTCTCAGTTCTGGTTCCTGTGGGGTAGCATCTGAGAGAATTGCCAGGGAGATGGTTAGGCTGGGGCAGCTTCAGAACCCCAGTCCTGCATACACAATGGGAGACCATCCTAAACAACACAATGCTACTCCAGCTGAACCAATCAGAAGCCATCTGCTAACTCCCTGCTAGGAACTTTCCACTTCAATCAAATACAATTTCTTTGTCTTGCTTCCATGACAACTTTATAGGCATTTCTCTCTCACCATCCCTGGTGGACACTGGATTGATTGTGATCTGGTGCTGCCTGATTCAAGAGTCCCTGTCTGCTCAGGTGAGCCCTTTATATTTTGGGTGTGTTGCTATGGTTGGGTTTGATTTGCTCTTTCTAAACATCACACTGAAATTTGATTCCCAATGTGATGGTGTGTGAGAAGTGGAGGGACCCTTAAGAGATGTTTGGGTCATGGAGATTCTGCCTTACGAAGAGATTGGTGCCATCCTCTTAACAGAGGGACTGTGTTAGTCCTCACAGCAGGGGACTAGTTTTTAGAAGAATTGGTTCTCAGTGAAAGTGAGCTTGCCTTCCTTTGTCACTATGTGATCCTTTCTGCCCTTCTGCCATGTTACAATGCAATACAAGGCTGTCACCAGAAGTCAAGTACATGCTGGCAACTACTCTTGGACTTCTGCCCTTCAGACTTGTGAGCCAAAATAGACTTCTTTCCTTTATGAATTACCCAGTCTCAGGTCTTCCAAAATGGTAGTAAAGACACATTAAAGCCCATTAAGTCCAGAGTTTTCAATTCTGTGAATATTTCAATGAAATTGACACAGGTGCCTTAAAGTAGGTTAGAAATCACAGTCTAGAGCTTCTGTGTATTATTAGTACATTACAATTATATTCTTGCATAATATAATTATAATATAATTTATTATTATAAATATAATTGTATGTTACATATTATATTTAATTATATATTATATTTAAGTCTTTGTAGGAGTTCCACATCTGGGACCATGTGACAAAATTGGTTAAGACATTTGCTTAGGTATATTTTTTTAACACATATAATGTTTACAGAAACTTTTTATGTGCCCAGCATTGTTGTAAGAGATTAGTAAACCTGATTCTATTTAATCCTATGCTGAGAGGTAAGTACTATTATTGTCAACATTTTCTGGATAAAGAAGATGAAGGGAAAAAAAGGTAATCTGCCTAAATCATATGGCTATAAATAAGAAAATAAGGAATTAAGTTCAGTCTATGTGACTCGAGAACCTTACACACTGGTAACTCAGCCTCAGAGTTAGTATCTACATGTTATGTAGCATGGAGGGTGTACTCAGTTTACAGCATTATCCTTCAGTGTACAGGGAGGAAACCTTTGATGAGAAAAGTTTAGCCTATATTGGGGTCATCACTTCACTGCCAACCCTGTTTCCTCATCTGTAAAATGAGGAGATTTGGAGAAGATGCAAATATTTTATTTTTTTCAAAAAGTGTTAAATCATGATGCTTATATAAGTATAGCATGAACATATTAATTTATGGGAGATCCAGTAAAATGTTACAGCTCATTCAAACACTTGGAAGTGCCACATTTTTATAGTTGAATCAGAAATGCAGATTAATTTTTTTTTCAGGAGGGGCTGATCAATAGTTTTCCCAGTGACTGGATTTACATGTCTGTAAAATACTTTTCAGGTAGCTACAAACATACTCCATTGTGAAATAACTCAAGGAAAGGAAGGACCCAGAGTGCCCACAGGTTGGGATAATCAGAGTGTGTGAGACAGCACATTGTTTTCCACTGAAGCTACTCAAAAATCTGTTGATCCAATTCAGACTTTTTCCCTTGCACTATAAGCCAAGTACTACCAGAAGTCCAACCTGTATAGCTAGCAAAATGTGTCCACTTCTGACAGACACAGTGGGAGGACACACACCTCCTGTCAGTTTGCCTCAGTCACCAAAAACAAAACAAAGCAAGAAAAAACCTCCCCAAAGCGTCCCTGTAGCTGCCCTTGAGGCAGCTGCTAGTGCTGTCCTGATTCCATGATCTTGCCTTGTTTCCACAACCAACATTCTACCGTGAACATGTTTTGCTGATATTTCACAGTTTATTATGCCCCTTTGATACTGGGAACATCCTTTTGACTTAAGAACCTAGAATTCCTTCTGATGGATCCTCAAAGACCCTCTGAGGCTCTTAAAATTATTACACCCAGAATTGACTCTTCCCTGAAGGCTGTGTTTGTTAAATGTATGTTAATCTTTTTCAGTGAAAAACCTGAAACCTCCTCCTTCCATTGCAGGGGGACTTTGACCGTAAGGAACTCCTAACACTCTTAGGTAATGTGTGGAAAGTCTATGGATAATTTGTTAACTTTTCATGGTACGGGCTAGTCTGGGTTTAATTAGACTAGAATAATTCATATGAATTATAAATAGCTCAGTTATAACTAGGATTTGTAGAAAACTCTGTGAGATCAAGGATATTTTGAAGAGTTTTACATTGACAATAGTTAAATGAGCACATACAGTGTTTCCTCTGGTTAAGCATTTGTCATTATTGGGAATATTTTCCACTATATGGTTTAGATAAAAATCACAAAATTAGTTGATATTTTCTTTCACCATTTCAGCTCTATGTCAATGGCATTCTAAATATTTCCAGGACAAAAATCCCCTATAGACTGATTTGGGGATGCGAGCGGGGTTATGCAATTTGTAACTGTAGGGGAAGCTAGAGATCACCAGAACATGTTAGTTCTAAGTGGGATCTTCGACTGCATCTAAGAATCGAGTTGACCCAAGTCAGATTAGTAGGAAAAATTCGTAAAAGTTTTGTTAATTTTCACATGCACATGAGGACCTTTACAAGAAGGAAGACCTGAAAAAATTGTCAACACAAGGTACATTTATACTTTTAGACATGACAGCTCTATCAGGGGCCAGTGTGAAGAAATGACAGTAAAAGGGATTGGGGATATCCGGGCAGTGAATTCTAGAAAAGTCAACAAGAGATAAACAGGGATGGGTGTAACGCTACTGGAACACAACAGTTGCTTGTGTGAGTTTATTCATTCAGGTCCATCAGAGCACCAATTCTCAGAAGCAGATGATGAGGGTTATTTTAGAGACCAGGCACCTTCCTGGATGAGCCTTTATGGCTTGCTGCATGTAGGAAAATACAGGACAGAGTACTTTCTGTAACTACACTTTCTCAAACGTTTTCCGCTCAAGTAGGTGCACTTTGGCATGTCACACCTTACCTTCTTTAATAACTGAGCCACATCTCTTTTCTTAGACTTCTTCTAAGTTTGTAACTTTCCTCTGAGTGCTTCTCCTTATCTCCAGTGTCTGTGCTTCTCCTAATCTGCCTTTCTTTATTAGTTCTCCCTGTCTTATTAAAATATTTCAGTATGTATACACTTAAATTTGTTTATTGAGCAAGTAATGTAACAACATCTGACTTTTTTTTTTTTAAGAGAGAGGGACAGTGAGCGAGAAAGACAAAATCAGTTTTATTTAGTTTTTCATCTGTCCTTTGTTTCTCCAACACTTTGCTGTGTATGTGGTGCTGGGATTTGAAACTGCATCCTCACACATGCCAGGCTGAACCACCACTCCAGCCCAACATCTGACATTTTAATAAGAAAATCAATTGTGTCAATTCTACAGCATATCAATTCTCCTTTTTTCCTTATTCTATTTCATTCCTTGCCAGTAAGCCCACCTATTTTAGAGATGCAATCAAAATATAAACATAACTTCGGTATGAATTTTTTCATCAAATATCATAAATATTTTTCCATCATTTAGGAATGCTATACAATTTATTATTTTTTGTTTACAGAAAATGATTTTATTATAAAAATTGTAAGCTCTTTAATATGATACAGAAAAGTATAAAGGAAAAAGTGAATATCATGAAATAACACCCAATGGAGATGATAATATTTACTATTTTAATGACTATTTATTCATCTTTTTATGCACACATACACACCTAGATTTCAAAATATTGTTTCTCACAAATGGATTCAAATACACATGCAGATATACAACCATTTTCTTTTCTCAGTATGACTTTTTCTCATGGATTTTTTTCCTTGGAAATGAATGTAGATGTACATTTTCACTTTAGGAGCCTGAAAAACCCTGTGCTCTAAATTTTGACTACTTTCTTACAACCCCTCATTCTGTGGTTCCAGATTGCTGTCAGTAGAAACGATGATGCTGCACTTGTCTAGAACTGTCCCCTTGGGCTAAACTTCAAGTACTGTGACTAGTGTATCAAATGGGGATGTCTTTTAAAACTCAAAACATATTTTTAAAACAATCTTTTTCAAAGACGTGAAATCTTACACTTCCTTCACCAGAGCCAATATCCATTTTACCAACCCTTCATCCACCCTGGGCTTTGGTCCACGTAATATCCTACACGTTATGGGGTGGAGGTGGGAAAATTTCTCATCAGTCTTAAATTTGCATTTCTTTGGTTACTTGGGGTGTTTTAACTTCTTTTCCTATATATTTTTGTCATTCCTACATCTTCTTTTCTAAATTATCTTTTTGCAAAATATTTAATCTTTACCATATTTATTTAAAAAGGATCTTTATTTTTACTCATGGTGATTTAATTTTTATATACTAAAACATTATGTATTCATGGAGTTTTGTGGTTGTATTGTTTTTGTTGTTGCTCAAGCATTTTAAATTCACAGTCAAATTTAACAGTGTTTTTCTTACTGTTTTTAGTGTTTGCATTCATAGTAGAAACATCTTTCTCTAGATTTAAAAAAATCTCTCATTTATTCTTCTAATAACTGTGTTTAATTATTTTTTAACATTCAAATGGATATAACTAATATTTATTTTGATTTGCTGAAGAACTTGTAAATCCAAAGCCTAGAGATCTTTTAATCTTTATACAACATTGGAAAAATAAACACAACTGTACATTTATTAGTGACGGAAAAACATCATTCAACTGGTAGACAACACTTGGTTTGAAAAAATATGCTGTAGGAAAACAGGGATCAAAGTCACTACTAAGCTGTGGGTATAATTTTACCTAATAATGGAGATTCTAGTATTTAATATTTATTGTTAGATGTATGTGATCACAAGTAGAGCAATAAGTGGAAAGAAAAGATCAAATTTAGACAAAAAGGTAAATGAGATTAGTGAATTTTAGAACATATTTTCTATGGATTATGCTAATTATTTTAGTAGCATTGAGAGTAAGAGTGCAACCACACACAGGACATCCAGATATAAGAGATTAAAATGTAGCTTTATGCTTTATAGAGCACTGTGCTAAGTGAGGCAAAAGTTCTAGTTTCATTCAAAAATATGAATTGTGAGGCCTCCTAAGAATGGATTGGTCTTGTGGGTAGTACTTTAAGGAATTGAATTGGTAACAGACAATAAGTTAATAGAATGCCTCAGGCAATTACAATTAAGGAGAAAACAGAGTGGAAATAGACTTCATTGAGGATGGGACCAAGGGATTATAAAATTATGAAGCCACATTATGCTGGTGGACCCGGCTGCAAGACAGCTCTATCAGGGGCCAGTCTTCTGAGAGTGCATTAAGGCAATGCCACCATCCTAAACTTTAAGACTGGTTAGCACTACAGGGAGACAGGAGCGAACACAGGTAATTAGAAAGGAAAACTTTCCCACCAATTTTTCAATTATTCTTACATCCATTTTCTTTCACTGATCCATTCTTTTATTCTTGTACTCTTTGTTATTATAACTTTACAGTAAGCTTTAATTGTTAAAATATCAGAAATTTGCTCTTTATTCATATTTTCCAGAATTTTACTAAATATAATGCTTTCATTTTAGAATCACTTTGTCAAGTATCCTGTGGTCCTTGTATTTATTCTACCACTTACTATGTAGGTCTTAATTGTGAATGGGAATGAATAGGTTAAACTGTGGCCACAAACTACCCCAAATCTCAGCAGGATAATACAACAGACATTAGTATGTTACTCTAAGTCTGTGTCCCACTTGGACTGGTGTGAACACCACAGGAGAAGGGATTTCTCCACAGAATTACCCAGGTTCCCAGACTGACTGAAACTTCAGTGCTTCATAGCTTCACTATCTAGTGTAGGTGGACTTTTTTGCTTCCTAGCTACCAGAATTAGGGAGAGCACAGGGGAATTGTGCATAAATTAAAAAGACATGTGTTTCTCTCCTCACAACTCATTATCTACAATGGCACTATACAATATGACTTTCTATGATATCTGTAATATGTTATAATCTGCACTGTCCAATATAGAAGCCATTAGATATATGTGACTGAAGAATTGAATTTTTAATTTGTAGGAAACTATTTTAATTTTCAAGATAAATAATGGTACATGGCTAGTAGCTACGTGTGGGATGGTGTCTTTTCTCACTCTGGGGGATGTAGGACTATGTTGGGAAAAAAAACTTTGCTGAGCATTGTTGTCTCTGCCTTTCAACCCCAAACAAAGCACTACCTCCCCATTCCAGTGGGAATTTAATTATCCTTGTAACAAAATCATATTTTAATCTTTTAAATATAGAGTCTCTCTGTTCAGGTACAAAGTATAATTTTCCATTTCTATTTCTTACAGCATTTTTTTCAGTTCTAAGCCCTATTTCTTGATTTTTTGCATATAAATCATACACACACACACACACACACAGAAAGACCAGGTTTAGAATTTTAGCTTTGCTACTTAAACTCTACTTACTTTGTAATCACTACCTACCTTAAAATCATTATATTACCTCTTCAAGTCTCAGTTATAAGATTAAGATAACAGCACCCAGTGCTTGTATCACTATTGCTGCCACAATATTGTTGTGACTATTATTTCTACTCTTATTATGACTATTATTATTATTACCACTCATTTCATGTTAATAATAGTAATTATTCCTTTATCATTAGTATCATTATTAAGTAACAGACACTTTATATGGATAATGTTATTTAATTACACAAGAATAAAATGAAGTTATTGCATTAAAATCTAATAAGAATATTAGCACAATGAATGTTCCATGCTAAATAATTTATTTTAGCTGTGACTGTTGCTATCAACATGAACATCATCCCTATGACTTTTCTTCATCATCAATACCATCACCATCTCCAGCTGTGGCTGTCTCCTTAACATCTTCAAACTACCCACTGTAGCTCATCTTCAAAGAGCACGTTTGGTTGGTATTGGCCACATCTCCTCCTTCATAGTAGGGTAATTCTACCATGTGCCTACTGACATGTTCAAGATGGTCACACAATCTGGGTCAAAGCCATTAAAACATGGATGCCTTTAGTCATAATGACTTGATAGGTTGTGAACTAATGTGGACAATTAGAGAAACACCTTTGTTCAGTGGTTGAAAGAGAGATGATTTTTCACATAAGGAATAAATGAAAAGGGGAGATCAACACACAGAACCAGGATATTTACTAAAACTGCTGCCATATGGACCATCATTTAAAGGCTGTTTTATCCCTGGATGTTTTGGGAATGTAAGTCAACAAATTACTTTTTTATTTAAGTTTTTATTCTTTTTGCTATGAAACAAAAGTTTGGTATAATGACCATTTCTGTAAGTCCTTTAATATAGTAATCAAATCTTTCTAATACATTGGAAAGCCATATAGGGTGACTCACTAATCTCTTTGAATTTGGACATCTTCATCAAACTTTTACTGTTTACATAACTGGTTTGTATGAGACTTTTGGGATTTGCTAGGTATATAATAATTAATTTAAAAATAACAAAATACTTGTCTCCTCTTTTCCAAAGCTATTCCCTTTCTTAACTAATTGCATTGATTAGTAATTCTAGAAAATGATAAATACTCGTGGTGATAACAACAACAAACATCATTTCCTTTTATTTTTGCTGTTAGTTGGCACTTCGTGAGGTGATCAAGTTTAAAGAAATGTTCTAATTGCTTTCTTAAAAAAATAGGAGGTCCATCTGACAGGGGTTTAATATCCAGAATATACAAAGAACTAAAAAACTTAACACCAAAAACACAAGTAATCCAATCAATAAATGGGCTAGGGAACTAAATAGAAACTGCTTGATAGAGGAAGTCCAGAAAGCCAATAAATATATGAGAAAAGGTTCTACATCACTAGCAATCAGAGAAATGCAAATCAAAAATTCACTGAGATTCCACCTCACTCCATTCAGAGTGGCAACAATGAAGAATACAAACAATAACAGATGCTGAAGGAATTGTTGGGAGAAAGGAACACACTGTTGGTGGGATGCAAACTTGTACAGCCACTCTGGAAAGCAGTGTGGAAACTCCTCAAAAAACTACAGATGGAACCACCCTATGACCCAGCTATCCCACTTCTGGGTATTTTCCCAAAAGAGCTAGAATCAGCATACTACAGAGACACAGCTACATCAATGTTTATAGCAGCTCAATTTACAATAGCTAAACTGTGGAACTGTGGAACCAACCCAGATGCCTCCCACTGGATGCATGGATTCAAAAACTTGTGTGTGTGTGTGTGTGTGTGTGTGTGTGTGTGTGT
>PVKS010009063.1:0-65596 GCA_004027875.1 Aplodontia rufa | reverse complement strand
CTTATGCATGTAATATGTAAGATTCAGTGTCATAGAAATGAAAGCAGAATGGTGTGGATGGAGTGAGAAGACATTAACCAAAGGAGTTAAGTCCAGTAGATCCATTGTACACCATGGCGACCACGGTTGATAACAATTACTAAGAGCAGATTTTCAAATGTTCCCACCATACAAACACAAAAAGAATGTGAAGAAGTGGATGTACTTTTAATCTAATGTGATCATTTCACAGTGTATTCTTCAAAATGTTATGGTTTATAACATAGATATATGTCATTTTATTTTGCCAATTATTATATATAAGTAAATAAAATATTTAAAAATAAAAGTAAGATGAGAATTGTGTCTAATCAAAATCTAGTCATTTTATACTTAATAATAAAAAGAAACTGTTCATTTAAAAAATGGCTGAATAGCTGATGGTTAAGAGAGGACCTCTGTCAATAGAAGAAAGTTAAATGCTGACCTCAAAGATAAGAAGGAATAAATCACGTGCAGGATGTGGGAAAGAACATTGCAAATTTAAACACATGCAAACACATGCACAAACATGCGGTGGAGCATATCGAAGGGTCTGGAAAAGACCATTGCAAACAACAGAATGATGATCAAAAGAGTCTCGTATCTTAAGAAGTCAATCCCTTCCCTCCTCCTGTGAATAATGCAATTTACCTTGTCTCTTGGATAAAGATGCCAGATCTGACAAATACTACTCTAATTCTGAGCTTCTCTTCCTATGTGTCCTGAAATTGCTCAGCTTTCTGGGGACTAATTTAATCAGTATTTCCCTAATGTTGATATGATGTTATTTTGATGAAAGGGAAGGGAAAGAAAAGGATCCATGAGCATAAAACCATTTTCAATATTTAGACTAATAGATACCTTCAGAAATAAGATTCCAATTTTTTCTAATTTTATTCTGTTGCTTAATCAAAATATTTGTAACATCTAATTTGTTTCCCATGGATATACTCCAGTATGCAGTATAAATAACAGAAGGAGGAAGACACAGGAGTAGGAGGAGCCTAATCCCAGAAGGAGGAGTCAAGGGGCCTGAGGAATCATTCCCACATCTTAACACCTAATGGACATTCAGCAACACACCTCCCAACATTTACCTGGCTGGATTTCAAAAGTGCTTTGAGCCCCTAACTCTTTTACTTTCCACCTTCCTCTTTATTACTTGGAATATGTATGGCTGCTATGTTATACGTGTCCCCACACCCCATGGCATGTTGGGTAGGGTGGGAAGAATTTCTCTCTCTAATTTTACACATTCACAGGTGGGAAGATTTGTGCCCAGAAGGTGAATGTAAGAGTCTGCACCCAGAAGCCTCATCGCACCATCACCTGATTCAGATGATGATTCTTCGGAGTTTGAGTAGCTGCATTTGCATGTGGCAGGAGGTGCTTCGTTGGATGCAGAAAGTGGACTGTGACAGAGACTAAGTGACACACACAATCCCCATCTGGTAGCACTCACATCCTCTTGTCTTCTTCTCCCTGAGTCTTGTCAGAAACACTCTGTGACTTGCTTTTAACCAAAACACTGAGTGCAAAGGTTGGTGGGTTCCTCCCATGTTGTTTCTTAATTAAAGTCTTCATCTTGCCAGAACTCCACTTGAGAGTCTCACTGACCTTTCCGGTTTTGAAGAAGCAAGTAGCCATATGCCCTGTTGTCATATGGAAATGAATCCTGCCCGAAAGCGTAGTGAACTTGGAAGGGGACCCTTCCCTGGTTCAGCCTCTTTAAGAGATCCCAGTCCAGACATCTATTTCACCCTTGCAGAGACACCCTTAAGACATGTTAGGACTTCTGATTAGAAAAATCATGAATAATAAGTGTGTTTGTTCTAAGAAAGTATATTTGCCATCATTTATTTCACCGCATAGAACATTAATACTATATAGTGTAGCTAGAGAGAAAAATACTGTAGACCATTTTTTCTCTTGCCTAGGTACATTGTCCAAGGCTAATCATGGTTAAGAGGCATTATTTTGTTACTGGTAAGTTTTTTATGTTCCTTGGGGAGATATAAAGTGCTGTTCTGATTGATTTTGGGCTATGAGTTTGGGCTTAATATAAAGAATCTTCTAGGAAGTCATTGAAGCAATCAGCACATGCAAAATGGTGGCAAAAGCACATTAGATTAACAGCTCATCTCCTCCAAGGATGCTATCAGAGAAAACAGCTGTAAACATGGCATAAATTCGATTCAAGTTAAGCACAGCTATCTCGTTCAGGCTATTGATCTTGTCCCTAATAAATTAGTGGGTGAATGCCTGGCTGGGTAGAACAAAGGTTGTTGAAAATTCCTTACCTGTAAACGCTCTTGAATTATTCTCAACCCTGCTTTTTCTCCTTGATTTTATAAAATACAGCACAGAAAATAATCCTGTGTTATCTAGGCTATCGTGTTAAAAGAGAGCAATGCTATTATACCAATTAATGCATGGTTTATAGAATCCCATATGGTGTGCAAACTGATTAAAGGGTGTACAGATTAAATCAGGGATGAGATTAAATGAAAGGAGATATGAAAGTGTGTACCTATTTTGAGGCAGGAAAATTTTTTTTAAAAAAAATTTAAGTTGTGTTGGTTAATATATTATAAAAAAATAAATTGGAAAACTATCATTGATGAAATGAGCCAAAGGAAGAAAAAAAATAAAGAAAAATAAACCCCATCACATATATAACAGTTTCTTCCAAAAATGAGCAAACGGTGCTGTAAATAAAGGAACAATATATAGAGTTAGATGTAGAGCAGGGCTTACTCTCTAAATGTGGCCTCAGCAATTTATTGACTACTGAAAAAAACATACGGCACTATGAAGCCAGCAAGCAGCAGATAATAGACTGTCGCGAAAGAGGACCCTTTTATTCTGCACACAGCAGTCGGTGACAAATGGGCTTAATGCCGGGGCCTACTATTTTCTTCTCCTTTTCCCCCCGTGGCATATCTCAGATCAGAGACTAATAGCCCCCCAGGAGAAGATATCCTGACACAACCCTTTCCATCTGCGATAGCTGCAGTTATCAAACATCTGTCTGTAACTTGCACTAGGGACAAGCTGATAGCTTGTCATTTGTCTACCAAAACACTTGGTCTTTTCAGCCATAAAACAGGAGAAAGTAACATAATGTAATTTATTTGTGTAAATGCGAGAGGTTTTATGATCCAAGAGCCAGAGTTTAGCTAGAGGCCTTCGCAGTATTAACTATTTCTCTTGATGCATACCCCAAACAGTAATGTGTATCATAAAGATTCCCCGCCGTGAATGGCAAACTTATTTCTAAACTACCTAATGGGTGAGACTTTTTTCAATCTTGTGCTTGAGAGAAAAAAGAAACAGAAGAAACAAGCAAACAACAGGAAAACTCCATCGATTTCATACTGACATTGCACCATATGAATATCCTGGGGTCCAGTGTCACTCAGGGTGAATCAGCGTTTCATCCAAGCAGGTCTAATGTTACTTATAGACAGTGGCCTGAAAGTTTCCGTGTGTCTACAGAAGCTTCCCTGGTCGCACATAGGCACACCTCTCCGTGAGCTGAGAACAGCGCCACTGTTTCAACTGCCACCTTAGTAAAGCAAGTACCAAATTGTTCCTTGTTAAGAAAATGTTTAATTGTGATTATAACCTGCTTGCCTATGTGTTTAGCTGTCTTCAAGAGGAGCAGTTCTGGCATCTTCAAAATTGTCATGGTGAAATGATGGAGAAGCCTTGGAGAGCTGTTAAGATTAGAGCTTCAGAGCCATTTTGAGACAGGGACTTAAGAGCCATCATGAATACAGAAGGCAGGTAGACGCTCTTGATCACTAAATAAAGAGAAGATTTAAGGGAGGCTGGGAGGCTGGGACTCCTAGAAAATCAGTGAGTAGGGGAGGTAGATCACTAGGGGTGGGTCCCTCGTGCTCTGATGGATGTGGGGATTCATTCCCTGCCCAGATTCCTTCCGGGAATGGGGGGTCTTCTCATTATTCTTGCAGTTGGTAGTCATGCCCGCAGGCTGACAACAAGTGTCAGGCCCTGGAAGACTCTAGTGAAGGAGTCAGTGTTTCTAAGACCACACCCTCTTCTACGACCAGAACCATCACTGGTAGGTCATCAGGGAGCAGAAGGACCTGGCCTCTTCCTCCTGCTCAGGCCCACATGGTAGGTTAGTCATCTCCAAACCCCTTTGGGGTTGCCTGTGTGACCAACAATCTGTCACCTGACTCAACGGGTCTGCCTGCTGGTGGGAATCAAACACCGAGAATACAGGAAAGCAAGAACAGTTGTCACACAGCAAAATTTATATGCAGGAAATGAGACCACAGGGAGTCACTTCCAAAGCCCTGACTCCCCGAAGCTAGGACAAGGTGTAGTTTGTCTGGGGAATAGGCAGATTGATATAATTTCCTACAATAATGAATGAGGATTTCCCTAATTCATTAGTGCAGAGATTAGACAGCAATGGAGCAGCAAGACTTAGCTCGCATTTACCAGTGGCAACCAGAATCAGCCCAGATTCTGAGGGTTTTGACATGGGGGAGCACGTGACAAGGCTGGACAGAAAGGTGTTTATGTATTAGGACACGTCTCCCCAATCTTACATCTCCAAGAGATGGTTGCAGGGTCTCCCAGGGGCAGAGAAAATGATGATGAGAGAGGTGCAAATGTCTGACTTGGAACATCGCAAGTTGGGAGAGAGCAATAAACTGTCTGGTGGAGTGAAGCTGCTGAGCTGTGACACCAAGGCCTTTTAATACACTGCAGGCACTCAGTCAGCATTCAGCCCTCCCCAACCCAAAGAGCAACATACCATGGAAGGTGCCAGGATGGTGACTCTTGTGTGGGTCAGGCTAGTGGCAGAAGACACAGTCACCAAACCTGGCTTGCACATAGCAACAGAGATAACAGTACCCCAGTACAACAGGATCAAAGCAGTGAAACCCACCCTTAATTAACCAGAGGAATTAATTAATATAAGGAATAGAGAGGTTAGAGGGGAAAGGAAGGAGCTGTGATCCACAGCGGGTTAAAGAAGCTTTAATAAAATATGGTGTCTGTAGTTATATTCACCAAGGGTTGTTCCTCAATCTGATCAATAAAAATCAAGTAGAAGTATGCTCACTTCAACTAGAAGTCATCATTCCTTGTTATTTTCCTATGGATCTAGTTTTCAAGTGCAAAACCCATTGCCTGAAGGAGGGTCAGCTCTTAGAGCTCCAAGAAAGTGTCCACGAGCAGGGACTGTAGTTCCGTGGGAGAGGGCTTGCCTAGCATGCACGCATGGGTCCTGGGTTTGATCCAAGCACACAGACACACAGACACACACACACAAATGAACAATGACAACAACAACAAAAATGCTGGAATGCTTTCAACCCCTTCTGTTGTCATTACCTGGGAGACCACACACCGGACAAAAGAAGCAGCCAAACATTTGGAGGCCTGCTTTATGCAAAGGTTTAGTTTTCATTGACACTTTTAGAACGAGTGTGATATAAAGTCTCAGAGAGCAGAAGCAGTGTGAGGTCAGTAAAAGGAGCTCTGACTCATGTCAACTTGCCATGGTTCCTTCTGGTCATAGCCACCTGATGGTCATTTCTTTGATCTCCAGTTTTCCTTGGCCCTTGAAATGACCTTCATAATTATTCCTTGATTTAATGAGTGATGGTTAATGTACTTAGGAAGAGCAGGTATAGGCTTCTAAACCTCTTCTCCCAGGCAAAATAACCTATGTAGAGGAAGGAGAAAGGGGAAAACTGAAAGCCAGCACGAAGGATCTAAAAGCTGCAACACATTTCCAATGACTTCAACGGAGTAGCCTCTTCAACGATCAGACGGATCTCAGAGCATGGAAAGTAGCCTACCTGATCCTACGTAGAAGGAAGATCACAAACAGTCTCTGTTTGCTTGAAAAATATAAGAATATATATTTACCAGCTGGCCTCAGGGATATGTTAATTTTCATGCTCTCTGTCACACTCTGTAGATGGCTGGACCAGTGTGATCCCACAAAATATCACACTTATTATCTCACTGATACCGTGCTGGGCAAAAAGTGGCTGGTATATTGGAGGCCTTGGTAAGATGCACAAGCTCCAGAAAGATCCATGAGATTAGAAAACTGTTAGTTGTTTAGGAACACCAAGACATACGTTCACAATGAATGCAAATTATTGAACATCCTTTTCAAAATGCTACCTATATTGCACAAAGTATGGATAGGTACTATTATCTAATGTTTTAATTCATAAGTCATAGTTCAATTTAGAAAATACACATTTAGCACAAATAAATAGATAAACAAAATACGTCTCTTACTTCGATGACTGGGGGAGGAGATGTTACTCTACGTAATTTTGCATAAGTGAGTCTCTTCACATTTATGTCCAATGCTGAATAATGATCAATCTATATATGCAAGCTATTTAACACACATTTTCTTCTACTGTGTTTCTCTGTTTTTAATCTTATCTTGATTACAGAATTCATGACACTTGAAAAATTTTGGATCATGGCAAAAATAATATTTTTGTTTTACAAAAATATAAAGCTGAACCACAAGGGCAAAAAGTAAAGAAAGGAAAACAACAATAAAAACTGCTCTTACCACTGCTGCCTCTTTATATTTGCTCCAGTTGGCAGCCAAACTCCATCTCAGAGTCTTCTACTCCCATGAAACTATTCAAAACAGGTCATTGCCCCACCCTCCAAAATCATGAGCTTTGTCAAGTCTTCAGTTTCGTTAAACTAATAGTCATCTCAGTCTTTATTCTATTGGTCTGACAATAATAATCGATGTGGTTGATAACTCACTTTTTCTTCCCTCACTTTCCAGGAAAATACATCACCTTTATTTTCTTTTGAACTGGTACTTGGAACTGCCCCAGGTTCAGTGCTGGGAAGTTCTTTGTCATATCCAGATTGCCTGATGATGACATCCATCCTTATGGTTCTGTTAATCATAATCTCTGTCTTAAGAATACCCCCAAATTACTATATTTCTACTTTGACCTTCACATTGAAATCCAGATGCCTCTCCATGTCAAATGGAAACTAATTGGTAATGCCCTTAAAGATTTCATAGACATCTCAAATTTAAATTGCCCAAGCTGAGATCCTGACTTTGACCCTTCTCATCAATCTTCCCCAACTCGGAGGCGAGTTCAGCCCTTCATTTTTCCAGAAACTACTTGTGATTTCTTTCTTCCCACTGTATTACATACTCGATCCAGTATCACATTCCGTTGACTTAATTTGCAAAATACATCCCAAATCCCCACACTGCCTGCTCATTACCACCACCTGATGCGAACCATCTCTGACTCCTGCAGGATTGCAGCGGTCACCTAGTAGTGCCCATTGTTCCGACCCCTGCAGAGGGGCAATTTGTACTCAACAGGAGACAGGGACATTATTAATACACAAGCCAGACCTCATATCTAGCCTGCTCTGAATTTCCAGTATTTTCCTTTTCCTTGAAGACAAAACCCAAATCCTGGGCCACAAGACTCCACATTCTTGTCCCTTTTATCATTCTGACCATGCCCACAGTGACATCTCCTGATGTCACACTGGGAGAATGCACTCCTCGCACAGGGTCTTTGGGCAGGCTGTTCTTTGGTCTCCTATAAATTTATTCTTGGTGAATTCTAGACTCTATTTTGTTTTGCCTTATTTTTCTTCATAGCAATCACTTTCAGATTTACTTATTATTTATTGAACTATTCACTTATATATTTGCTTACGTACTTGATGAATTATTATTCCTCCGCTGTCCCTTGCTTCCACTGGAATATGAGCCCCAGGAGGAAGATGCCTTGGCTTCGTTTGCTCACTGCTCTATGGCAAGCGCTTCCTGAGGGACCTCTTACATCATAGACATTCAAAAAACGTTAAAGGTTACAAGGGAGGAACGAAAGAGGGAGTGAAGGAGAAGGAGGTTAAAAGAAAAGGAGAGAGAAAGAGAAGGACAAGGGAAGGTGAGGGAAGGAGAAAGAAATGAAAAGGGGAAGGCAACACCTAAGAAAGAAAGGGGAAAGGAAGATGAAAAGAAGGGCTTCTATTTCAGTGAATGACCCTCAAGTGCCTGCTTTAGTCATATTTTCTGTTTCTGTGAATAAAATCCCTGACAAGAACAATTTTATGAAGAAAAGGTTCACTTCGGGGCTCAGGGTTGTCTTATTCCATGAAAGGCCAGCTCCATTCCTTGGGGCTGGAGATGAGGAAGAACATCAAGGTAAGCAGGAGAGGCTCCAGGGAGCAGAGAGCTCAAGATGTCACATAGGGAAGCAGAGCAGAGACGGAAACAGGCCAGATACAGAATATGTACCCCAAAGGCAAGACCCCAACTTTACATCTCCTCCAGAGACACCCCTCCAGCCTCCAGTTGCCAGTTAATCCCTGTAACTCCCTGATTGGGTTAAGGCTCTTATAATCCTATCATTCCACCTCAGCCTTCCCAATTTGTCATGCATGAGTTTTTGGGGGACACCTCACATTCAAACCATGACATTCTTCCCCTGTCCCCCAAAAGCTCATCACAGTCTGACAATGCAAATACATTAGCTCATTTTCAAGAGTCCCCATAGGCTCAACGGTTCCACATGCCCAAAAATCCAAGTCCAAAGTCTCCTCTGAGACTCAGGGCAAAGTCTCAAAGTGAACCCCAGTAAAAACGAAACCACATTTCATATGTCATTGGACACATAAACACACATAGGATATTTTTCTATTCAAGCAAATATGAGCATAGAAAGAAGGGATGGGACCAAAACAACTCAGAACTTCAGCTGGGCAAACAAGTCCTGTAGTTCCATGTCCAGCACCTGGGGCACACGACATCATGTTGTTCTCCACAAAAGGCTTGTGTGGCTCTGCCCCTGTGGCCTTGCTGGTTGCAGTACACATGGCCTCTCTGTGGGCTTGTCTGGGCCCAATGCCTGCTGCTTTCCTCTGAGATTGTTCCAACGATGCAGCTCTGGCTCCCTCCTCGCATGTCCAGGCCTGACCTTCTCAGGAGCTGGCTGCAGGGACTCTGACCCTGGGGCACCTTGCCTGGCCTCTAGGCCTTCCTCTGAAATCTAAGTAGAAAGCGCCATGACCCTTTAACTCCGGAATCCTGCAATCCTGCCTATCCATCACGCGGGTGCCACCAAGGTCTGCTGCCATCTTGAGCAGCAGCCAAGCCTCCAGGGACCCTGGCTGCAGTGGCCTCTGAGTGCCTGACTGGCTTAACACATTGAAAAACCTTCCAGTACCCCAAACTCTACCCCCATGCAAGCAGGGTGCCCCACTTGTCTCTTCTCAAATTAATTTTTACTCCTCTGAGTTTGGAACCGGTTGGTCTTGTCAATCCTGAGACACCCTCCAGCCCTTTCTTATTGCCTCTGGGCAAAGTCTTCACTTGTTTAGTGGCCATGAGGTCATTAACACAGCCTCTTCCAAGGCCTCACTTTTCACCCTCCTTTCAAGTCCAAGTTTTTCAAATCTTTCTCCTCTGTTTCTAGTCCTGAATGTTACCACAAAACCCTACCAGCCTACAGTTGCCAGTTAATCCCTATCACTCAGTGATTGGGTTAATGCTTTTATAACCCAATATTTTGGACCTCAGCTTCCCAAATTGTCACACATGAGCTTTCGGGGCACACCTCACATTCAAACCATAGCAGTGACATCTGTATAAACAGCTAGAAAGTTATATATGCAAATATCAACTTTCAAAAATTGAGTCAAATCCTTTTAAATTTATAAAGAAATTCTATTAGAAAAATGTCTATCATATTTACCTTGAAACTGTTGATAATTAAAGAAATCTCAATATTCTACTCTATTTGCTTTGTATTTCTCACTTATAATTTTGAAGATGTCAACCTTCCAGATAAAACTTCCCGAGACCTTTGCTTTAGCTTCTCTTTATCCTCCCAGACAACCTTCACACTAATATTGGCATAGTGATGAATACATTTCGTACTCTAATTTCACATGTAAGCACGCGCAAATAATGGTGTGTGTGTGAATTCTATAGCATATGAGATACTGTATAAGTAGATCGTACTAGAGGCAGTCCCTGGTTAACCTCAGTTCAACATGAGATTTGACTTTACCATACTATAATATTCATAGGCATCCAGTAGATAACATACTTTGAATTTTGAATTCTGTTTTTTTCCTGGAATGGCAATATGTGGCACAATTCTTTGCTGAGGTGCTGGGCAGCAGCGGTGACCTGCAACTCCCAGTCAGCCACACATCCAAGGGACAAGAAATCCATGTCTTCATTGCACTATTAGGTCAGCAATTTTCAGATATTCAATGAATGATACGAGATATTCAGTACTACATGATAAAATAGCCCTTGTGTTCAATGATTTTCCTATACAGGCTAATTAAGTGTTCTGAGCATGTTTAAGGAAGGGTAGGCTGAGATAAGATGTTCAGTAGGTTATGTATATTAAATGCATGTTTTACTTATATCATTCTTAACTCACAGTAGGTCTGTGGGGATGTAACTCCAATCATAATTTGAAGAGCATTTGCATTAATTTTTTTCTTTGTAGCAGGGATTGAACCCAAGGCTGCTTAGCCTTTTTCATTATTTTTATTCTGAGACAGGATGTTCTAAGTTGCTTAGGGCCTCACTAAGTTGCTGAGACTGGCTTTAAACTTGTAATATTTTGCCTCAGCCTCCCATGCCGTCAAGATTACAAGTGTGCACCATTGTGCTCAGCTATAAATATTTTTTGATGTTTTTATATCCCTCAATATTATATACATGAACTTTATCTCTGGTTATAAGATTATTAGTTAATTCCAATTTATAACATTATTATACAAATATCATAATATATAATTTTCCCCCACTAAAGACTGATATTTTCAGTTACCTGTTTTCCTACTGCAAACAAATCAAATTACTATCTTTGCACAATTTGATTATGCCCATATAGAAACATTACCAGAACCTAGGACTTTCTAGGAACATGGAAGTGAATTTGCCGTATCAGTACATTTTGGTGCAGTTGCAGAACTGCTGTCCAAGGTAGTTCCCCAAGACACGTGAACAACTGCCATTTCTGAGTTCATTTTGCCCACACTTTTCTGCAAACACTACGTCAGATTTCTTATTGCAAATCCAATTAATAAAAAAGGTGTTCCAGTTTTCCTTATTTGCATTTCTTTGATTGCCAGTGTGCTTTGAACTCCCAGTGGTCTCCGCACTTTACAGGGCTGGCCATGCATTGGAGAGTTGCTTAAGTTTTAGTTTTAATATCTTCACACTAAAGCTGCCTGTGTTATCACAAAACTATATCAATTTTCTGCACTGTTGATATTCTATGGTTTCTGCTTTTAATATAAATTTTAATTCTGCTCTTACACTTCTGATTTGCTTTCGCTTTATTTTTTTTTCTCAAAACAGTTTGTATTGATTCAACCTGGTTCTCCTCATTATGAAGCTGGTTTCTGGTGCATCTTCCCCATTTTTCAAGGACCAGAGAGGCTGGGAGATGTTCACAGCCACTTGTCAACAGTCTGGTATCACTCAACAAGAATCTCAGGTATACTGAGGTCTATGCCTTCCTGTTGCCTGGCCACCTTCTTGAGAGGAAGGTCAATAGTACCCCCCTTGTTGGGAGCCCTCTGCATTTCCTCCTTTGCTTTGAATGTGGAACTATAGAACATCCTTCTGACCCAAGAAGTTCTGTTCTTGTACCTTCTTCAGAGCACTGTGCTATTATTGATTCCTCAGAGTATCCTTTCCACATTTCCTATTTTCTGACTCCATCCTTGGAATAATAACCCAAATCGCAAACACTGGAGCACCTGACAGATGGGCACATGCACAACCTGGTATTGCCATGTGACATTCAAGCTATGACAGGCTTCATGCATCAAAATGGGTCTTTACAATGTTGATAGCTGAAAGCAAGGAACGGGAGCCAGGGTGATATGAGTTTGGTTCAGACAGTGACGAGCCCGTAAGCTTCTACAGAGCTTTTTCCTTTCCATTGGAAAATAACTAACAAAATAGTTTAGGGCTATAAGATCTGTCAAATGCAGAGAAAATGTCAAACTGTTTGTTTTTCTTAGTTGAGTCATGGCGAGTGAACTTGATTTAGTTCATAATATGATTTTATATGAGTAGGGAAAATGTAGGTTACAGATTTGGTTCAAGTGACAATGTACGCTTGCTTAATTGCCACTTAAGGATGTCCTTTATGAGGACTCACTCTCCTGCCTTTGCTCCTTCAGTAGCTTTTACTGAAATAGCTACCATTTTGAGCTACTTTAATCTCTGGCACCTTAAAGAAACCTCTGCCCAAGAATCAAGGAATAGTCTTTTTATGTAACTCATAAATAAGAATATCCATTTGCTATTCATGATTTGTAAAGTACTCTGATGTATTTTTGAGATATTAAGAAGATAACTGGGTCTCTTTAATTGAATACTTACATTCTGATAGGAAAGTTCTTATAATACAAATAATAATGATATCATTGCTTTAAAAAACAATTAATACCAAGACAAAAGTATAAAAAAAGTGCTGGGGGGGAAATCCTGTAGTCCGTGTGACTCTCTATATAATCAGAAAAAACAAAAATCATTCACAGTCCCATCACTGAGAACTCATCTTGTATGGACTTAAGCTCAGTCAATAGGGTCTTGCGCCACATTCCAAGACCCTGCTTCAGAGCCTGGATACACTGCCTCCTCAGTCTCTGGAGCTATTTCTTTTGTTGATATCAGATCAGATCTCCTAGAGAAGAAGAATTAAAAAAAAAACTTCTCTTTTTATTTGTTTTGGGCTTGGGACGAGGTCTCAAGCCACTCTGTCTGCGAGCAGTACCATTGGGAGGAAGCCTTCTGAGGTGTGTTAAATGAAGCCAGCGAATTGGTGAGCGGCTGTTTTGCATGTGCTGTTGATGTGCCTGAGTCAGCAGTGGCCTGCACTCCATGACGGAATCTCATCGGCACAGTTGTCAGGGCTGCAAATAAGTAACGAGTTCTTGCATGCATGCGGATCTGCTCCCTAAGAACCGGGGATCGCATGTCAGCGAGGTGCCTGTTAGCCCTGCTCCCACCTGTGTGTGCACACCCCACAACAGCACCAGGCGAGCTCAAGTGACCTCTCACCACACGCAGGAGCATGTGCGGGGCTGTAGCTGGACAGAGGGTCACCTGCATCACAGCGTGAGTTTAGCAAGGTGAACCCCCTGCAGATTTTGAGACTCCACGTGTGTGTGGGTCTCCGTCCTGATGGAGTACACAGTCCAGGGACAGGCAGAGTCTTTTCCACAGATGTTTCTCATTGTGGATGAATTTTAACCAGGACTTACGTCAAATCCTGAAAGCTTTTTCCATTTCTTTTCTGAGAGTCTCTAATTCCCTGAGACACAATAGAGGGAAGAAAAAATATATATATATATATACAGAGAGAGAGAGAGAGAGAGAGAAAGAGAGAGAGCTGCCTCCAGACTGTAGCTTTGAAAGTGTTTATAGGATGAAGAAAGACTTACCAGATGTTCAGTTCAATTGCAGGGATAGGACGGATTCCCACGATATTCTCCTCTCACATTTGTGCATCTCAAAGAGAGGCGAATGGGTCCACCACTGTTCTTTCTCTCTCTGCGGTTGCCTCGTCCCCTCTACATGCCCTGTGTTCTAGACACCTGTGCGTTTTCTGGAGCTCTGATTTTCCTTAGCTAGTAGTTTCTCCCCTTTGAAGTGTAACTGACCTACAATTCTGAATTTTCCAGTTTTCACTTCACCTTTGATCATGCCCAAGAGTGAAAGAGCTCAAGGGTTGAGTTTGCCAAGATAGAGTAGGATCAGAATTTTTTTCCAGATATAATTAGTATACTTAACATTCAAATGAACAATTATTATATTATATTATACCTCAAACACACATGAATTCAATTTGTGCAACTACTACTCCTTGCAGTTTACAGAAGACACTATAATATAAACATCTGTTCAAGGATAACTTAATTGTAAGAGGCAGTTCCAGAGAATAAACTCATGGCTCTCAATTCCAAGGCTTTTCTGATTATCATATTCTGGCAATCAATACACAGGATTCCATTTCTGTGTGGATAGAGTTATTATATATCACATGAAGGATAGATACCAAAATAAATGCTAATCAGCCAATTAAGAAGCAAGCTATTTATAGAGGTGTTATATTTCTAAAGTTTGGGGCAATTACAATGTTTAGATATAGGAAGATTTAGTTTGCATTCTTACATGGAATATAGATGAGATAGAAGAAATATTATACAACTAGATGCAAGCATGTTATATGTAATTTGATCCTCATGATTACTGGGAAAGAAAGCTAGTAACTTATATTTTTGTTTTTTCCTCACTATTTTAATTACAAAGTATTTTAAAATAAATATTTAAATTTAAGAATTTTTAAATTTGCAGAAAAAATGCAAAGCTGACAGGATTCCTAAAGAGTACATTCATCACCTTTCTCTACTGCTCACATCTTAATTAGTATTGCACATTGCTTACAGTGAAATGCTAACGGATGTTAACCTATTCTGATTATCCAAAGCTACCCTTTATTCAGATTCCCCAGTTTTGACCTAGCATCCTGTTCCAGCATTCATCGGGAAATCACTAGGGGATCAAACATAAAATCCGACATGCACTCAGTTCTACAGGGACTGGTGGTGCCCTGGGAGTGACAGGGTGATGGGACTTCTGCACCAGGAGTGTGTTCCAGTAGATAACCAGCAGGGGAGCATGGCACAACCCGTCTGAGAGCCCCTATTCCTGGGTGCTGTGATCTGAAAGTTCCTGTCCCCTGGAGTTCATGTGTAGAAACCTATGAGGAGAGGGTGCTGGGGTGGGCTTTGGGCGGGGATTAGGTCATGAGGGTGCAGCCCTGGTGAGTCGGATTTAGAGCAATTACACAAGGGTCCCAAGGGGCTTATTTTGTCCTTCCACTGTGTGAGGACAAACTGGGGCAAATAAATTTGCACTGTGTATAAAGCACCCACTCTGTGCAACCTGAGCAGACTAAGACTCGAAGTCTTCAATTCCTTTGTCATCTTTTGCATGTTAGAATATCTGGCATATTTTTTTCATTTCAGAAATGTTAGTTTTTATTTCCAAAAGCATAGTGTGAGTCATTCTATAGTCTATATCTTTTCAAGTCTCCACATGTTCCATTTTCTTTTTCTAAGTTCTTGAACATAGAAGATATAAAGTATATCCTTATCTGCAAACTTTATCATCAGTGTTACTTCTAGGTTGCTGTTCAGTGATGGGTCATTCTTTTCCTTATGGGATATATTTTCCTCCCTTTTTATATACCTTATAGAAATTCTGCATGCCAGACATTGTAAACTTCATCTTCTCATTGTTACACACACACACACACACACACACACACACACACATTTTTTTTCCTTTTCTGGTGAATATTAAGGCTATATTCTGGGACATGGTTAAATAACTTAGCAAGATTTCGCTCCTACCAAGCTTCGCTTTTAGGCTTTGCTACGTATGATAAGCACAATATTTAGCCTAGGGCTAAGTGTCCTCTCTACTGAGGCAAAACCCTCCTGACTACTGTACTTGATACTCCTTGAAATACGAAGCTTTGTGGTTTTTCTGGTAGAAGCAGGAACTATCCTCAGTCTGATGCTGTTCCCAGATCTTGTTCCTTCAATTCCTATCAAATAGCCATTTCTTCCTTGCACAGTTCATCTCCAGGAGTAGAAAAGGAGGAGACCCTGAGCACCAACAGTTCTCGGTGCTGCTTGCACGGCCTGCTACTCTGGCCTGTGGACTCTCAGGCTGGGTCTCCCTGGATTCCTGGACTCCCTGTCCCCACGCTGAGGCCTGTTTAACTCTTCCCAGTCACAATGTTTTGGCAGCCCAACTCTCACCACATTTGCTTTCCATTTCTCAGTGACCACTGCCCGATGTCCAGTGATTTAAATTATCTTGCTCCGTACAGCTGGCTTTTAAGTTATCTCAGGCCACAAAAAGACGTTGAGTCCCTGTTGTCTCATCTTAGCCGAAGTAAACTCCCCTGTTTGCATTTTTAAGGATATAACATTTGAAATACTTCCCAGACTTCAGCATTGGGAGAAATACACTTCCATTGTTTATGAACTTAAGATATTTATATGGTACATGATGAAAGGCAAAAAATATGACCCGGGCTCAGAAGCACTCTTTCATGTAGAATAAGCATAAAAAGTTTTAGATTATATTATGAGTTAAAAATTTGACATGTTTCTTTCTTTCTTTCTTTTTTTCTTTCTTTTTTTTTGGTCCTTTAGGTACTAGGGAACAAACCCAGAAGATCTCTACCACTGAGTCACATCCCCAGTACTTTATTTTTATTTTTTGTTTTCAGGCTGGCCTCTAACTTGTGATCCTCCTGCTTCAGCCTCCCAACTAGCTGGGAATACAGCTGTATTTCATGTACCCAGCTATTTTTATCAAATGTGTAAGCACAATTTCACCTAGTTATTGGTATGTCAAAAAAAAAAAAAAACCCAAAATTGACTCCTCTAGATTTTATACTTGAGGATGATATCTATATTAAATAAATCCTACACATTCTACATAGCATCAGAGTTACTTGTATTTAACCCTTAAGAAAATGTTGTTATTCCAAAACACAGGAACAGAAGAGTAATTTGGAGAAAGACAGTTAATTAATATGATTAATATGATTACTTAGCATATAGTCCAAGGTATAAATCTATCAGACTTACAGAATTCATTTTTTACTAGAACATTATGCTTTAAAGATGCATGCCTTTTCCTTTATAAATTTGTTTTAAAATGAAAACGAGTTTGATAAAACACATATTACTTTTCCCACAGATGTTCTATATTAAACTTCAGGTGTAAAGCTTGAGTTATTGTATTTTATTATATTTCTCAAATAAAAGCATTAACAACCTTATGATATAATTACAAATCATACCTATAAGTCCTCATTGAAGGAACCACAAAGGGAACATTTGAATTAATAATCCATGGTTAGTATTTGAATGAGAAACTATTTAAGATTCAAGCTTGATGATAAAGCAGGCACATTTCAGTAAAAGTTCTAAGAGAAAATTATGAGTCCAAACTCCTCAGGAGATTATACTGCTATAGATTGGAACATAAATGCTCAGGAAGAGAGATGATAAATATGCTTTAAAGTTCGTGAATCTTTAAATGCAAGCTGGAAAAATAAGGCTGCATTGAATTTTTATGATATTCACTGCTTACTGGATACAAGAAAGCACAAAATCAATATTTTTACACCACATCCAGTTATTATTGTAATTTCTAGTTAGTACTTGATAATTGAATAAATATAAGTGCCTTTTGTTCCTAAGCCATTTGGAAAAATTCTTTTGAAAACCCTATGCAGATATTCATTTAGATGAATAGTAACCATACACATAATCTTTTAAAGTACATCGTTAGTTTTTCCATTTGCAAAATTAATAGAGACTAAGATGAATACTAATGTGAAGATACTTGGTGGAATAGTCCTTTTCTCCATTGAGATATGATGAATAATTATAATACATAATGTCTAAACACTGTCTAATGAGCCTGAAAACACTAAGTTAAACAAACATATTAACCTTGTAGCATGAGTTAGAGTTTTACAGAACCAAACATTTTTCCATGACATAGAAACTATTAATGGAATCTCCTGCCTGTGTTAAGACAAAAACACTGTCTTTTGTTTCTGTCTTTCAATAATGATTATGATATGAAAGCACATTCAAAAAGTTTAGTGAATAATAACTTTTTTCCTGCAGTAAAAAGAGAACCCTAAATGGTTAAGAATTTCTTTGCCATGGGCATTTTGACTGATCATCGGGAAGAGCCAGTTAGTAAGAGGAAGGACCGGGGAAGTCTTCAGAGTCCTTTTCAACAGTGGTCTACATTTATGTTCAGGTAAGTTTCACACAAGATTTTGAAGAATCCTTCTCTTCTTAAATGACTACCTTTTATTATTTGCAAAGAAATTTGTAAATAATTCTATTTGGCAGAGACGCCAATCTAGCAAGATAATCACTTTTCATTTTCATATCTTTCCATGTAGAATGGCAAAGCATCTGGAGAAAGAGCTGGAATAAAGCCAGGCAGGTCTGCTGTTACATTTAATTTAACAAATTTTTATGTGATGTGAATTGCATCTGAATCCCTGATCACATTCAAATCCCTGACTTTTAGTCTTGCAGTGTATGATAGTGTAGAAACTTGTTTTGTGTTTAGAACCTAAATCGTGCAAATCATTCTATAGGAAATAATAAATTTAATCAGAATATTTTCAATGAGAAATGCCAAGCAGATTCTATGTACACAGGATGTTGATGAGTAACAAAGAAATAGATTACTTCCTGCCATTCACCTCTTATAATTTAAAGAACACAAACATTCACAATTCAACAATCACAATCAAAATATGATTACATTGAATTTTTTTAATGCATGCCATTCCAAGTTCAAGCTGGATCAACTGAAGACCTTATTGACTTTACAAAGTCAAAAGTGATATGCATTTGAAATTCAAACCATACTTTGAATTTTGATCCATCCTGGGCTAGTGGATGTGTGGTATGATACCATCTTGTGACTTTGGCAGCGGTAGTGGGCTATAGCTACCAGTCAGCCGCAAAATCTCAAAGGCAAACAACCATACTCCACAGAGCTGGGCTGCTCTGGTGTTTAGTATGTTGGGTGAATTAAATGCTGTTCCCGCCGAAGATACTTCACACTTACAGTGGATTTAGTTGGCTAAAACTTTATGCTAAGTTAAGGAATATCTGTCTAACCTCCACATTTGCTCCCTGTTATGGTTTGATAGTGAGGTGTCCCCAAATAGCTCAAGTGTGACAATTTGAGAAGGCAGAGGTGAAATGATCCGGTTATAAAAGCCTTAATCCAATCAGTGAGTTAATCCTCTGATAGGGATCAACTGGTAACTGAAGGTGGGAGGGTGGGGATGAAGGATGTGGATTGTGGGGTGTGCCTTTGGGGTATCTATTGTGTATCTGCACTGGAGTTTCTCTCTCTGCTTCCCTATGTGAAACCCTGAGCTCTCTGCTCCCTGGAGCCATGCTTGACACCATGATGTTCAGCCTCACCTTGAGCCCCAAGGAATGGATCCGGGCTTCCATGGATTGAGAGCTCTGAAATCCTGAGCCCCTAAGTAAATTTTTCCTTCTAAAATTTGTTCTTGTCAAGTCTTTTAGTCAAGCAGCAAAAAGAGGACTGAAACACCACCAAAGCTATAGTTCATTCTTTCATCATTTTTCACAGAGAGTATTGTAATATTTTCAAGTTGATACTTTTCCTGAAGAATTTTTCTTTAACATTACCTGTAAGTATGATCTTCCTAAAATGCAAGCTCAATTCTTCTTTCATCCTGATGCTAAACCTCCGGTGGTCTTCCCCTGCTTCTGGAAAATGCAGGAGCCAGCCGGTTGCAACCACTTAGCTGATGCCTGCAGCACCCTCAGATCCTTCCACCAGTTTGAACAAGTCCAGTCGCCCCACACTCCTCGACTTTCCCATGGGTCCCACCCACACACCCACGCACCCCTATGTGCAATCCTTTTTCTGGAGTAGTCATGATTTTCAAGAATTTGAGTCATTTAAAATTATACATCTTTGCCAATTTTCCAATAGTTTTTATATTAATAACTGTCCAAATAAAAACAAATAGTGCCAGACATGGTAGCACATGCTCATAGACCCAGATATTTGGAAGACTGAGGCTGGAGCATTGCCAGCCTGGATAATTTTGTGAGACCCTGTCTCAAATTGAATAATAAAAGTGGTGGTAATATAGTTCAGTGGTGTAGAGACACTGGTTTCAATCCCCAGTACTGCAAAAGCAAAAAGAAGGACAGGATAAGGAGTAGATAGAAGGAAAGAAATAAGAGCAAAAAGAAAGAAAGAAAGAAAGAAAGAAAGAAAGAAAGGTAAAGATACTATAAAGGCAGAAAAAGAAAAATTATTTTTACAAATTGGGGTTAAAGAAAAACATACTTAAGAACGTTAAGAATGTAGTAAATTAATTTTTTTCTTGAACAAATGAGTAGTTTCCTTAAAGACAGAGATAAGAAAATGAATAAAGTAAAGATTTACAAAAGGAAGAGAGCAATAATACATTCTCTTCCCATTTCTTGTTTTTTCATACTGTAGGTGACCTCCTTGAGCTGCAAATGTAAAACAAGTGCTCTCTGTTGGAATTCTTCCCTTGTCTCAGGTAAGATTTGGTCAGCTGCTTACAGAATATCTACCCACCCCTCACCCTACCTTATAGAATCTTAATATTTTCCATGTTAGTGTAACAGCCAGGTAAAGAATCAACCTTCTTCAAGTCTTTTGAAGTTATAACACATTTCTAGGAGAAGACACATAAGGACTTAAGCAGAATTTACTGGAATTTCTGATAAAGCATTGCTATCTATATATAGGCATTCCCTTGCCCACATATTATGTCTTTTTCTGTTCTCTGGAAAAATTATGAAGACTGGAACTGAGAACTAAGCACCCAGTGCAGGAACATGACAACTTATTTTGTAAAGAGGCCTCATCATGCATTGATAAAATGAAATCAGCTATGATCGGTCTATAGTTTCATGTAACAAAACAAACAAAGCTGTATTCTTTTTTATTTGAATCTCAAAACCAAATACAGCTTTTGACTATTTCAAATCTAAAATAGCTATTGTCATAGAGAAAAAGATACATAGTATTCCAAGGTGTAATGATAATATTTAAACATATATTTAGCAATTTTAAATTTAATAACTAGTGGCCACCTCATGGGTATACCAATCAGCCATTAATATATGTGAAATATGAAGAAGTATATTGATAAATAATTCAATGCTAGTTTTGACTCCAGCATCAAAATAATAACATAGTGAACATGGAGACATCAGAATCATTTGAGTCTTCTTGTAAAAGTCTAGAAGACGTTGTGTCAGTGTGAGCTTCTGTGAAAAGGTGGATCAATATATTGAACAACAAGAACATCTAGAATAACTGTGACAAAATCAAGCTAGTCCTTCAGTTTTGCAGAATATTTATTTATTTACTTATTTTAGTGCCAGGGATTGAAACCATGGGCACTTACCCACTAAGCCTTTTTTTTTTTTAATTTTTGAAATAGATTCTTGCTAAGTTGCTTAGGATCTAGCCAAGTTGCTGGGTCTAGTTTTGAGTTTGCATTCCTCCTACCTCAGCCTCTGGAGCCACTGAGATTACAGGTGTATGTCACCTTGCCTGGCTCAGAATAGACTATTAGAAGAAAACTATACTTATGACACATATGACATTCATTTTTTTAAAACAGAAAAATAATGAAAATTATAAGAAGAACAAAAAAGGAGCTGGAGCTGTGGTTCAGTGGACTGGAGTGCTTGCCCAGCAAGGATCCAAGGTCAAACCCCAGTACCATATACACAAATAAGTGTAGGAGAATCGAATGCCTGATAAAAAAAAAAAAATAAATAAAATTGATATTCTCTCTCTCTCTCTCCTCATCTCTCTTTTAAAAAAAGAAGTTCAGAAGATAATTTGAGGATAAGATATCTCTATTTTGATATTTTTATACTGGATCATTACAACTAATGCTTAAGAGTTCAGATTTTCTAATAAAAATTCTAGGCAAGATGGACTGTGGAATTTGGATGGAAGTTTTAAGATTTAAGTCAACAATATTTTGTTTTGTTGTTTAATCTTGAACTGAAAAGATAGGAAAAGCAAAGATTTTCTGAAGATTGAGGCAGATTCACTTTGGCACATAGGAAAATGCAAAAGAAATGTGGGCAGAGGCTCCATGTGAGCTGTGAAATCTGCAGTTGCTTACAACACTGTATGACAATGAGCCTCGTGAATTTCACTCATAAATATACCCAAGATAAAGAAGTTTGGTCTCCCTCATTCAAGTCTACTTTCTCTATTTCTGCTCTTCCCTTGAGCCCCCTGAGATGCATCCATCACTGGAACTTCACCTTCAGTGCTGTCTTTCAGGAGGAAGAGAGCTAAGGCTCGTTCATCTTTATATCATAACTCATCCAGCTCAGGAAAGAGACTTGCCTCTCTCTGGAATACATGGTCTTCTTCAAGGTGAAATTCTCTTTCCCTTTTAGTCAACCACAGTTGTGTGACGTTCATGCTGACATTCAAAACAATTTGGGGTTATAAAGTGTTATTTAAATGTACCTCTTGGTTAACTGAGCTTAGTCATGTTAAAGCTTAGATGTGACTCATAGACATTCATAGGAGAATGATTTAGTTCAATATAACTGTTTCTTAAGTTTTCACTGCACTTCAAGAGGTCATACTGTTAAATGATAACTGCGTACCAAGGGATTTGCCCTGATCAAAAGAGAGATCTGCCATTGTCCCTGGCCCCTTGACAATATCCTCTGAGCCTTTGGAATTTCCCGACTGCTGGATTGTGTCTGTTACTTGGGATGGGACCATCAGATCTGGCCATGGCAGAGACACCAACTCCATGATTCAGAGAGTGGTGTCTGTGGCTTTAGAAACAGAGTTTAACCAGAGGGACAACTAATCAAGAAATCATGTCTGCATCAAGAAGCCCCAATAAAAATGAGAAATCTTGGGTGAGGTTCTTGGTTGTTAACACTGTGTGTTGTCACACATACAAACATCACTGCTGGCTAGAGGACAGTGTGGGAGAGGCCTGAGGACAATATGTTTTTGAGCCCAACAAAAGCTTCGTCCCGTGTGGATCTCTCCTAACTTTGCCTTTTCTGAGTCTGGCTGGTTCTAACTTGCAGTCTTTCTTTGTAATAAATGCAGCATAATTACAATAGTATTCAATGAATTATGAGGGTCTTTCTAATAAATTAGTAAAATTGGGGGTCGTTTGGGGAAAACTTCAGAACTGTAATTGGACTTGGAAATCTAAGCCAGCCTAAAGATTATTAAGAAACGTCCCCTTAACCACACAGTGTGGGTAATTCTAGATATAATATTGTTTAAATTTTCTTTAACATTGGATCTATAAATGTATCTGCTTAAGACTAAAAGAGTGAATACATTTTCATTTGATAAGATGAATGTGTTCAATTTGTCATCCTTTCCCCCTAAATCCCTGGAGATTTGAATTCTAATCTAGGCCTGCATTTGTCCTCTGAGAATCTTTATTTACATGAATTCTATTTTGGGTGAAGTTAATTCAGCAATGATCATGCATAGAATGCTATCTCATTTTAAACTGAGACCTTTCTCCCATGGACTAAATCAAAATTATGATAATGAAACACCTTGATTTTCATGGAGGCAACGTAGGCAGCGCTGTGTTTCTATCTGTGATGGGGCCTTTTTGATTTGCACAACTATAAAAAAATCCACAAAATGGAACTCATATACGTTTTCCCCAGAAATGGCTGTGTTGTCATGATATCAACATATTTAATATTTTTTCATACTGCAGCACATGCTGTGAAATTCCCAGGTCTCCAGGAGGGAAGCAAGGTCTCACAGGGAGCATGGATCATTAATGCTGCATACTGGACCAGGTCCAGCCAGAACAGATCTTTCCAAATGACGATGGATCTTCAAGGATGACACACTTTTCCCGTAGTCCAGAAGCTAACAGAAAGTTGACCCCAGACAAAATATTATAAAGCAGACTTGGGAAGGGAGTAGTGACAATGGAGACTCTCCATGTGACATACAAACAGCCAAGGTTTTTATATACCCCACTTCATTCACTCTTGGTGTAGAGATGACCTAGGAGCTCAGTATGAAAACATTTCACATTTAAAGAGGTTAACTTATTCACTTCATATCAAAGCTTTTTGCACAATATCACTTTGCCACAAAATTTGTTTTTGAAACTTTTCCCTTATTTTTCCTTTTTTGTTGATGCTGGGTGTTGAACCCAGAGCATCTTACATGCCGAGTGCTTGCTTTGCATTTGAGCTATGCTTCCAGCTCTCTATTTGTCACTTTTTAAAGAACAAACCCCCTTTTCAGAGCACCTTATTCCTGTCTCAGGTTATCACTATTTAACTTATCAGTTTTTCCTTTTCTATTTATGTTCCTGATTTGATATTTTCTTGTTATTATAAAAAGTTTTCTGTTATGAAAAACATCATGCAAATTGGATTGCTAATATCTGTTAGCTATATGTAAAAAACATTAAATGATACATTTAATAATATAACTACTTCGTTCCTATTGTAGACATATTTTCAGACCTGTGTTCTTCCTAATGGTCCTAAAATAAGACTCTAGATGACGAGACACAGTCTGCTTCTCTTATAAAAGCCTGGTTGGCATTCTCAGAGCATTCAGAGTCTAAAATCCTATCTTCAGAATAACAGATAGTGTAACCATCTGAACTAAAAGAAAATTACATCAATAAGCACTTTACATGGGAAACAGGCAGCTTAATGCTTAATTTGAATTTGTGAAGCTCTCTATAGTACAGAGAAAATGTTAAGTACATTTTTAAGAAGCCATTCCAGTGCTATCAGCAGAACATGCAATCTCATGCTACTAAAAACAATCAAAACTCAAGAACACATATAAAATCCCAAACTTGAGAAATAGTCTACCAGGTCCATTAAGTACATCTCTGTTCAAAGGAGAAGTGAATGTGATGGTGCCCATTCTACATTTCCTGGAACTTTATGTCTAAGGATCAAAACCCTTTTCTCCTCTTGCAGAGAGTTGATCACTGCCTGAGAAGCACACCTTCCCTCTGTTTCAAGCGTTGGATAAATGAGAACTACTTTCTCTGAACCTCTTGCCAGTTGAGTTTATAGTTACATTCCAACTATGAGATTTGCATGAGGTTTCAAAGATGGAAGAGAGGGCTGGAGCAGTGGCTCAGCAGTTATGGGGCTTGCTCAGCATGTGCAAGTACAGGGGTTCAAACCCCAGCACCCACGTACACAACTAAGTGTCAGAGCAATGAAAGCCATGTGAAAAAACTCAATAAAAATGTTTTCTCTCTCTCTTTCACTATCCTTCTCAAAAAAGAAAAATAAAAGATGGAAGAGAATCAGAAGCCAGAAGCCTCTATTTTTACTCATTAAGGGAATCATGTAAAGGAAGAGATTCAGAAGGCATGAAACTGGAGCAAACTGCAGTTCTCCCTGAAGAGTTAGAATGATCGCTCCTGCTCCTCTGTGGTTTCTGATATTTGCTGACTCTGCAAGTGATTAGATTAAGTTGTACCTTCCTTCTCTTCTGATTCCCATCTCTTTCATTGGTTCTGTAGGTATCAAAGTCCCTGCATTAGAGTTTCTGCTGCTCAAGATACCTGCTTTTATTTTTTGTCACTGCATACCGTAAGGTGAGAGTCATTGTTCTTGATTTCTTTAACTATTATCAAGACCATGAAGTGTTGATTGTTGCATTTGCTTAATGAAAGTCCTTATTTGGAGTTAAACCTGCAACATCATTGTTGCTCAGTGACTTTCTCACTACTAGAGTGTAAAAGTTGGATAAAATTAATTTCAATAGAACTTACAATTAAAATCAAATAAAAATACATAATGTTGGATGACCATCATTTTAGTTATTGCCATAAGGAATTCCTGGCAATATTTTTCTATTCACTATGCTGCATTTAGCTTTCCTTAGATCACTGATAAAATGTGAGAATAGAAATTACAAGATCCAATGAGAATGACACTATCCTATTGAAGATACAGTGCAATAATTAAGTTAATAAAGAACCTTTAATTTTAAGGCTATTTCTCTGCACTGGTTTTCTTATTTTGCCCTACAATACTTTGCTAAGGACAGATTCCTGGGAGCAGTTTTAAATGGAAATTCTTATGCCAGTGATGTAGTAATGGAGACTCTCAATTGGAAATCCAACAGGAATGGGGGGAGCAGAAGACAGGGTGGGAGGCAATAATTACCCCACAATTTAGATTGAAGTCTATTCCTTCAGCCTAGTCCTGGGAGCCCAAAGGCACACACAACCTCAAAGTGTCCCACTGTGAATCAGAGATGATTTTACAGCTTCGTGTCAGTGAGTTTTGGCATCGAACTGAAAAAATGTATGTCATCTCTCAAATACTTACTCGGTGGCAGTCCAAGCTAGGGTGACGGCAACTTTCTGGGAAAAAAAAAAAAAAACCCTTTTAAGACATTAATAACCAACACTCATCAGCAACTGGGCTGAGTTGTGGAGTCTCAAAGGACACCAAGTCAGGTCACCAATAGCATCCACTGTAGGATTCACATGTTTATATCACCTAAACTTCAAAAAGATAAAAAGGAGATTAAGTCATAAGTCCCACTTATTCCAGTCTCCCCAATTACTCCATGTTTTAATCTTTTCAGTATATCAAGTTTTATTGAATTTTTCTCCCATAATGATTCTGTGCATAAGGAAAGGAAATACAGACATAAATTCTTTGGCATTATGCCTTTTCCATGTATGTGAAATCTACAATGGTGTGAATTCAGTATGAACAGTTCTATTTGCTTTTCTAACTTTAACTAGAGAGAGCAGTATCTCCATTTAGTTTATCAAGATCATACTCCTTAGTTTAGATGTACAGAAGCTCATTGCTTAGAATTCACCCACACAGTAATCTCTTGCTAGACTCTCACTGGAGTGTGCACCCATCTGTGCTAGCCAACCTCAACTGGATATGCCTAGGCATGGGGTGATCACTGCTTTACCTGAGACATGGTATCAGTGATGTGGTCAGTGCAGGAAATAACCTCACTATAAAAGTGAGGTTATGACCCATTGGCAATGCTGGATCTGTATTTTGAGGCTAGCTGCACGTGAATCACACTATGAAAATTCACATTTTAAATTTATTTATTAACGAAGCCGATAATGTCAAAGCCTTTATGCAATTGAAAAATAATCCAAAAGATAGACTATTCAGCCAAGGAACACAAATAACTGAAAAATCATAAAATAACTCATTGTTCTACTTCACTGTGAATATAAATAAGAATTCTAAAAACACTGAGGCTTGCTCATTTCATAAAATATGACTCAATTATGTCCATTGAAAGCAACAGTAGTCTGATTGGCCTGCATCACATTATATTAAGCATAATTTATATCTATCAAATCTTCTGATAAATCATCCCATGGCAAGTCCTAAGGGTTCAGGAATATTTTGTTATACACCGTAATAGATTGTTTTCCTATTATGCAAACATAAACCAAATTCCCATTGATGATTGATGTAAGTGAAATTTTACTGCATTACCTTGATCCTTATATTCCATGGTGAATAAAACATCTTGATCTCCAAAAGAGAAAAATACATTTATTTTATATTTTATATCAGAACCTATCATTTAAAATAGAAGCAGTAATAATAGTAAGTACCAATGTATATGTTCAAGTTAGTCCCATCCAAATATATTTTATTGAAAATTGTTTAAATTTCAAAAGCAAGCCAATCAGACTACATACTCTCTCTTTGGTATTTAAGTGTCAAAGAAGGTATGATTGTGGAACCTGATACTATCCATCCTCCTTTTTGATCTCAACCAAGAAAATCCTCTTACATGCTTGTCTCTTGCCCAAGTAGATTAATTAATTCAGGATATAATAGGCCCCTGAAGTGATTTGCATGTATTGATTAAACGTCATGAATGAAACGCTGCAGGTTAAATTACTAGAGACACTCAAATGGAGGAAGCACAATTGTAAGCATTGTTTAAATAAATTACTTGGTGATTCTTCTTGACACATGATTATATTCTTTACATTGACCCTGGTGTCTGTCTAAGAAAGGAGACCATGATATACAACTGTTAGTAGAAAGAGGGCCTGTTGATGGTGGATGCTAACACTCTGGAAGACAATCTCCAGAAAAACGCTTCATTATTTCATCATAACTATAAATTGAATGGTCTTCCTTATATGATTAAAGAACATTTCATAAAGAGCAGACATTTCAAAATGTAGGCTGGCACTGACATTTATAAGCTAACTAGGATATGCTCAGAAGACTTTGTCATAGATAATCACAATAAAGTTAGCTAAACTTGGAGGAGGATGAATTAAAAAGGACCTTTGGCTGAAAGGCCCTTCAATAAGTAAGTTAAAGCAAAGAACAGCTCATGCTAAAGTCACAAGGGTTCCAGTGCTTGCTCCCTTATCCCTCTCTATAGAGTTCCTTGGAATGATTCACTTATGTGACTAGCATGGAGTCAGCATCATGCCAGGACAGAAGAACTCTGGGCTTTTGTGTTCATGTGTAGATCCCAAACAACACAGGAAGCCACATCATTGATTTCCTGACTCCAACACATGCCTGATTCAACAGTTCACCCACCCTGTGGATGCCACCACATGCAGTCTTAACTTTCAGTTTCTTGTAGGTAAATAATTTCCAGTGACCTAGCATTTCTTACTCTAATGATGTCCTATGGGTAGAGTGGACATTTAGCCAAGGCCTTTCCAAGGATCAGACTGGGCCAAAGCATAACATACCGATTTAAATTGTGTGTGACCATGTATAAAAGAGGAGATCAGAAGAACAACTGAGAGAAAACTAACAAAATCATCAACAAACAAGTGAAAGGGACCCAGGAAAAGAACAAGAGCTCATCAGCAATACTGGTACCAGAGGGGAATACAAAGCATGTGCTCAGCTCCAGGGCTGCAAAGGCCTAGCATACTGTTAACTGATCCCAAAGAAAGAACTTGGAGGACTCAATGGAGAGAGTTTGACCATTTATTACTCTTGCACTCCTAGAGAGTAGCAGCCTGGGATACAATGGAGGACTGCCCCATGCCTATAAGGGACAGCTGGTATACCCGTGGGACAGGTAGATTTCGTTAGAGGTCACATGAGCACATTCCTTTACTTTCCACCCAAGACCAGTCTGCTTTGATTCTCAACTCAAGATTGGAGACAAGGGAAGCTGCCAGCTCCCCCTTCTTTTATACTTCATTATCACATTCTCTAGAGTCCTCTTATCTCATTGCAGGATTTCCTAGGTACTGACCAGTGTTTAGGCCAACAGTGTACACTCAAAGTTCTTAGGAAAAACTATTTTCTGCCTAGAGTTCTATGCAAGAGTCTATTGAATTCTAATTAGGATTAAAGGAAAAAGTTTCATTCCTAACTGTTGCCTGGGACCTGTCTAGTTCGATGTGCTATGGAATGTGAAATCCGGCATGCATAATGCTTACCAATTGCATAATTGTTCGCAATCTAACATGGTGGCCTGCCACAGTTTCAGAAATGATGATAAAGTGACCTAAGACTCCTGAGTTGATGACAAAGGATGCTCTCACCCGTGACACAGCAGACAACAGGAGCCTTTGTGCGAAGATGATGCCTGTCCTCACCAAATGCGAGTAGGGAGAGTGGTCAAGTGGATGTTCTGCTTACAGTGGATCCATGATTTAGCTGAGCCCCAAGCAGAGGGAATGTAGGGGACTTCCAGTCTCAAAGGAGCAGCAAGCTAAGAGTCCAAGATTTGCTCCTAGGGAAGCATATCTTATTATTCTGGAAATAATGCCATATAATCATCCTTCAAAACTGATTCTAGGACTGAAGTTGTCACGTGTAAAAATACCATGGAAAATTGGCTCCCAACAATTGGTATCATGTTTTTATCCTACCTGGAGGGAAGACATGTTTCAGCCAGGTATGGTAAGTGAGCATATTTGGCAGAGTGTGGGAAAATAAATTCGTATTGGCACATTAAGAATGAACTGATAGGGGATGGAGCAGTGGCTCGGCAGTTACAGTGCTTGCCTGGCATGCGCAAGTACATGGGTTCAAACCCAGTCACCCACGTTCACAACTAAGTGTTGGAGCAATGAAAGCCATGTGAAAAACTCAATAAAAATTGATTCTCTCTCTCTCACTGTCCTTCTCTCTTTAAAAAAAAATGAACTCATAATATGGAGAAGTATGTGTGAAACTTTCCCCTGTCCTAAAAGACAATTCCAATTCACATACTGTTTATATAAATCATCAGCACATCTTTATGCACAAGTGATAGGTCATTGCATTCAGTCTGCTCAAATATGCAAATTTAAAGATATAGACAGTGTTGTGGACATCTACTTATATAGGTTTAAATAACAGAAATAACCATGTATATGGTTGGAATGTGTGTGTGCGTGCGAGTGTGTGCATGCACGTGTGGGTGTTTTACTCCTGTAGGAAGGAGAGGGTAGGAACAATGGAGCAATTGTTTTTGGTGATCATGGTATCCACCCAAATTCTTTGGACTTATTAGATCTTTACTTAGCCAAATGTTTTTACTATTTATAATACAACTCTATCTTAAAAGAAAAGAAAAGAAAGATTTGCTAAGTCCGCATGCTGCAATTAAAATTAAAAAAAGAAAGGTCTAATAATCCATTAACTGAGTTTAAACTGCAGTGTAAAAGCAGACTTAAAATAGGCACAGGATGCCTGCAGCTCAAGACTGAGGTCAGGGGAATCGCAAGTTCAAAGCCAGTCTTGGCATCTTAGCCAGGCCCTAAGCAATTTAGCAAGACCCTGTCTCAAAATAAATAATAAAAAGGGCTGGGGATGTGGCTCAGTGGTTAAGCACCCCTGGATTCAATCCCAGGTACCTAAAAGAAAGAATAAACAAAAACACAAAGGGAGTGAGAGATCCCCTGGCCCTGTCACAGTTCCTCAGCAGGTCTGTAATGCTCTCTGTGAAGGTGCATTTTTAAGCCATTTTGATTTTGCTCCGTTATTCAACTCATTCTGATAACCCCGCCACAATTCTCTACCACAATTAGACTGGACTAAGACTCGTAATGGAAGAGTCTGTAAGGAAGGAGCCAGCTCACACTCTCATATTAAGTTGCTGTGTGACTTAAAATTGACTGTGGATTGTTTTTACTTACATGCTTGCAAATACTTACCTTTAGTTCAATCTCTTCTATTTTCAGAATTTAAGATTAGTTCTTAGGAGAAACAGAAACAGTTGGACCTGGAATTATTTATCTTTAATCCTGGGAAGCGTGGTTTCCAATTTTTACTGTGTTATTGCTCTTCAGTTCCTATTATTGATCATAAATTAAATGAGTTAGAGTAATGCGCACACGTGAGTGTAATTCACAGTAATGTGTGCCAGATGGATGAACTTTTTGTACTAGCTGTAGATGACAAGATCTTTCATTACAGGCCTTGGTAGTCAGACTTCATCTGATGCAAAAAAAGAACAAATTTATGAATGTTCACCTAAAGATTTTGACGGCGTTGCTGAGTTCTAAGGGCCTGTCTGCGTGTCACTGTGTATATGCCTGCAGGGGGGCTGGGAGGGAGGGCCTTTTCTTCTGCTTTGATTTAATTTTTTTTCTGTTGGTGGCTCTGTTTCTTGTCTTTCCCAAGTTGACTTTACGGGTCAAGGGGGAAGGCAGTCTCTGGGTAGCACTCTGTTCCACTCTTGGTGCTTTAAGTGACAACCAGTGGATGCTTTCTTACTCTGAGTTTTCTGGATAATTTCCAATTTGCAACTTGATAAATGATTAGTCCTTTGAAGCTTCATAGTTAAAATCAATAAATGACATTTTCATTGCTCAAAGTAAAATGAAAATAAGAAAAGAAATTGCAAAGAAAGGGTTAATATCAGCCTATTTGGAAAAGAAAATGGAAAGGAGTGTCCCTGAGGGTCTGTGCTTCATCTTACTGTGTATTGAAATGTGAGCTGCAACCACCGGTCTGGTTAATAACAATTCATGCAGCTGTCAATCTTTTTGACCAATGTCATCAATATTTTACACTGCAAAATAACAACAATTAAGAATCAGGACCACAAGAAGCACTTGGGGCAAAAGTGTTTCTAGCACAATAATGAAATCGACAATATAGAGCCAGCATTTCCAATGGGTGTTCTAAGAAAGGGTTGACTGTGATTTTCTTTCCTAAACATTATAAGCCACTGCTCCTTTTTACAAATGAAAGTAATACACTGGACAAATACTGTAAAATTCAGACAGAAGTGATTCCGGAACGAGCAATAACATTAACAATAGTCCACAATTACTCATGACGTATCAGAGGCTAGGTCTTCTCCCAAAATATTATAAAAATTTCAAACTAAGCAATAATCTGAATTAAATAAAAATCTTGGAAAATTTCTTCTTGATGTACAGTGAAGTTTACAAAGCATAAAAATAAAAAAAATCAGATCCCTATTTTCCTTTCAACTCAACTCCTGTGTACTAAGAAAAGTAAAATTGACCTTAGTTTTATGTATCATACTTACCTCTAAAAATGTAAAACAGTGGGGCATCAAATTCAAAATTGCATTTTATTTATTACATCAACTTGAGTTGAGTGGTTGCATATTTTCATGTTATTTTAGTTTGAGATTTTAATCATCCCTTTTTCTTTAGCTTCAAGTTCACCAATCAGAGATGACTAAAAATGTACCAGTAGTCACAGTCCCATGTTAGGTTCATTTACCACATTGATTCCAAAGGAAAAGGGTCCCCTGAAAACCTTATGAGGTTATGGGTAAAAGATGAAGGACAGAACTGTTTATAGGTTGACTTTGGGCAGGAACTGGGCGTGGTGGGGCCAGCTAAGTGTTGGCTGCCCCAGGTTGAGGCATTTTGGTGACTGGGTATCACAATAAGTTTTTGTGTAAGAGTTGGTAATGCAAAGCTAGGGTTTTATTGATAAGAGAACACATTAATCACTCAACAAAGAACATATTAGTGGCTCTTGCAATTGTGCTTCTATATTGTGTGTATTCTGATAAGAGCACTATTTCTGTTAAACAGAGAAAGGGAAAGTGACAAAGATTTACCTAGTAGAACAGGGTCAGACTCCTTTAGCAGAGGAAGTGCTTAAATCTTTCAAGCAAAATGTGGTCTTCCAGGAATTCAGTGTTTGCCAATCTGGGTTTTTTTTTCTTTTGTTCACATGAGTAATATTGCAGGGTGAGTGACTGGAATTAGCTTACTACAGCAGGAGGAGATTGCAGCTGCAAATCTCTGAAACCAACTCAGTCCAATTAAAGTAGAGTGAGAGATGGTTAAGGAGCTTTCAAGACGAGTGGAAGAATCACAGAGTATTTCCACTCACATCCACATCCTATCCTCTCAATACTGCAACATCTGAAATAGACTTGTCATCTGAGTCTAATACACAGACACAAAAGAGAAAACCGAAACCCATTGGAAAAGATGCTACCATCACTTTAATATGTGTACATGTACATCAACCCAAAATATTCAATATTTCTCCTCTAAATTATTAGATCTTTGTTCTCTACCATAGCCTCATAATTCCATAGTTCTCAAAGGCTGGTGTCCCTCTACCAGCATGAGCATTCTTGGGAATGTCATGGAAATGGTGCTCCAGTCAGCTTTCTCGCTGCTGTGACTAAAAGACTCATTGAGAAGAATTTTAGCGGTGGAAAAGTTTACTTAGGGGCTCACAGTTTCGGAGGTCTCAGTCCATACACAGCAGGCTCCATTCCTCGAGGTTTGAGCTGAGGCAGATCATCATGGAGGAAGAGTGTGGCAGAGGAAAGTGGCTCAGGGCATTGCAATCAGGAAGCAGGGGCTCCACTCTCCAGATATAAAATGCATAGCCCAAAGACACTCCCTGGATGACCCACCTCCTCCAGCCACACCTGGCCTGCCTTCAGCTTCAACCCAATTAATCCATTTCAAGGGACTAATTCACTGGTTGGGTTAAGACCCAGTCCTTTCACTTCTAAGCCTTTTAGCATTGTCTTGCACATGGGCTCTTGGGGGCACCTCAAAACCCAAACTATAATACATACAAATTTTGTAGCCCCTCCCAAGACCTACAGAATTGGAAACTTTGGGAATGGATGCCCAGAAATCTGGTTTTGATAAGGAATTTGGTGATTCCAAAGCAGGCTCAAGTTTGACCCACTCCTGTGGGCAGACCTGGGAGATCTGATAAGTTCTCCTTTACTCATCCTTTCCCATAAGCTTTACTTTCTCTGTCTCCATTCCTTCTACTCATCAGAAGCTCTGGCCACAATATTAGCAGATTCCAATAGAAAAGGGAAATATCAAGACCCTGTCCAAACAAATAAAGTAATTTAAGTAAAGATGATGGAAAGAGTCAATAAAGATGCTAAAACCTATTGTTTTCCTTTCTTCTGAAGCCTTTTCTTGGAGCATCCTGATGCTATTTGTGAATTTGTAGAATGCACAGCCACATCCAGTACAGTGTGAAAAGACTGTGATTGGAACTCACAGATAAAGTACACAAATCCTTAAGAAAATGTTGTTCTCATTCCAAATAGCCTACAAAAATAACTCCTAATTCTGTGTGGTGGAGTATTACAATATGCTAAAACTCTACAACCACACTCAACTGGGGCTGGTGCACAGTCCTGAAGCACTCCTCTGGTAGAAGTTGCTAAATACTACCCAGTGTCTGAAGTTCCAACTGCATTTGTAGACTTCTGTTTCAGTTAGTGTCATTTACTCAAGCAAAAGAATGTGTTTCCCAACCCCCGTTACTATTGGGTGCAATAGTCATTCAATTAAGTTTTGATCAATAAAAGATAAATGGAAACAAATTTCAGTATGTTCAGAAAATCTCATTCAAGTGAAGGGAGGAGGGCACATGCCTCTCTACCCTGATGATAGCCTGTTGCCTAAATGGCAATATTATTTAGAAAGTTCTGGCAAGGATAGTGGCCAAACACTCTGAAGTCACCCGTATGATCTCCCTGAACTGTTTCAATGTAGCTGGCTGGCACTCTTGTTGACTTCTTGATATAAGAGGTAAAACCCTGTTACTTTGAGTATACTATGACAAACAGCTGAACTATGATATTCTCTTGAGAATTTGCCCCTCACTGCTAAGATTATCCAGAATCCACAGCTTGTTTCACAGAGTTTCAAACCAGTTGTGAGGTGGAAGTATTTTATGGTGGGAAGGCTCAATATAATCAAATAGGAGATCTGGCTCTCTCTGCTCATCTCAATGGGAATAACTGCCAGGGAACTGTAAGTGACTCAAGTTTCTCCTTTTTTTTTTTTTTGAGACAATAAGTATTAAGCTTACATTTGAATGCAGGTAGACTCTTGAAGTCAAACTTTTTGAAAATAAGATAAAGAATTGAAACATTTATTTTCACTAAAATTTGAGTGAAAGATGCCCCCATCATTCATCTATATAAGATTTACAGAAATCTCAAGTGAGAAAAATCCTCTCTTCTTTAATTCTTAGTAATAATAAAGACAGCTTTAATTTGCACTGGCACAAAAGATCCCAACTGAGTTCTTCATTCTTTAAGGTTAAAATTATCACATCCACTAACAATAAGAAGCAAGGTCACACATAAATTCTACCTGCTTGTACTTCATATGCAGTGCCAGAGGTGGAGATATTCTGACTCCAAATTAATGATTTTCCTTTTAATTTAAGAATTGAATGTATTTAGATCCAAACTCAGAAAAGAGTCTGAATTTCAATTGTGTTGAATTTTATCCATAACAAATGTGATCTGTAAAATTTCAATATTAAGAAACACACACAAAATTGTAAGCAATTTCTAAACATGTTACACTAATAAAAAACATGTATAACCACAAAATGAATCTCCTCTACTCATTCCTGGGCAGTTGATGGTTGCGGAAAGATGACATCAGCTGGTCTTTGGCATTTAGTCACACTTAAGCAGAGTGAGTTAAATCCAATTGCAACTTAGTGTTACTTATCCATTGCTATGAAGGCCTTGACTTATTGGAACCCACCGGCAAAGCTCACCGTATTCTGTGAGAATGAGATATTTTCACCACAGTCAAGCTGAATAATGCTACTAGTGATGAGAACTGAATATATCAGAATTCCTATTTTTCATGATTGAGGCTAAGGTATAGTGAAGGACCAAATCAATTTTCTGACCTGGTAAAATGCCTTCATATGGCCTTGGAAATTGAAGACATTATAAAAGTAATCTATTTTACACTTTTTTATACTAGTTATAAAGTAGAAAAATCTAATTCTTTTCTTGGGGGCTCTTACAAAGCACCATGTTTTCAGTTACTACGTTAACAAAAATTAGCATATTTTAAAATGAAACCATTAATTTTAATAAACTATTGGTTATAATAATCCATTCTTTTCAAGTCATAAAATCAAATTTATTTTAATGATTACATTTATGATGCTTTTGATGAGAGTGCTGAAGTGTGGTCAAGGAAAAGAAGTGAGAAATAATATGTAGAATAAACACTATAGTAAGCGTTTCAGCATCATTTAGAGATATCACCTATCACTTTCAAAAAGATTTAGGGTCAGGGCCCAGAAGACTGAATTCTGAACTAAATGGGGTGATGGTCTACCTGGTAGTACAGATATGTTTATTTATCTGTATCTATCTATATCTATCTATCTATATATATATATATATACACACACACACATACATATACATACATACATATATTTCAGAGGTATTGATATCTTTAATCAGTAATAAACTAAGCATCATTACATTCACTGGAACATATAATAAAATTGAATATTAAAAAATCTTGACTCTGTGATTGGAGTGGTGGCTCAGCAGTTACAGCACTTGCCTGGCAAATGGGAGGACAGAAGTTCAAATCCAAGCACCACATACACAATGAAGTGTCAGAGCAATGAAAACCACATGAAAAACTAAATAAAATTGATTCTCTCTCTCTTTCTCACTGTCCCTCTCACTTTAAAAAGAAAAAGAAAAGAAAAAGAAAAAAACTTGACTTTGATGAATTTTAATGTTTGGGAGATACACTTTTGTTGAGAAAAAATGTATGTGCTGAAATTGAGGACAGTTTTCTTGATCAATAGCATGGATTATCCACACAGCAATCTTTTTAGAAAATATGCTATGCATAACTAGAGTGTGCTAGTCAATTAACATCTGATAGAATTATTGGAAATGTGTTACTGATGAACTTTTTAAGCAATTGAAGTTCATGCATTTGTTAAATGAGGGACTAGTCATCTGAAGCACAAATTACCACAAGATTGGGTATCTGTTGAGTCCGGACCGTCGTCCTTAGATATGCTTTATAAAATTTGGCAGTACTGCCTTTCCCCCTCTCTGGGAAGACATTCCATGCCTTTCACATATCCTCAAAGGCCGGGAAGAGTGTTTATAGATTTTATTCTCTGTCCATTCAGTGAATTGGATTTTGGTAATATATTCTTTAATAAAGTTCAAATGCATAACTTTTCTTGAAGTGATCACATGAGTAGAATTTCCGTATTTATTGTAGGAATTTTGTTTTGCAAAGCTGTGTCCAATATGACACAACGAAGAAGACTTGTGTTTCATACGCAGGTGCCAGGGCAACTATGTTCCTGTGGTTTCATGGACACTTATTCATTGAACAAATCCACATCGCAGGCCTCCTGCAACCCTCTTTCTGACCAGGCAACCTTCCTTGGACAATAGGGACTTCCTTCTTACAGATATCCACCTTTCTAGTTTCATGAGTTTAGACATCAGTGTGGTCTATGGGCACTTTGAAACTTATGACTGATTGTGTTTCCTGCCTTGCTCTGTGTATTATCAAGTTCCTAGACCTATTTTTACCCTACTATAGCAATCATATGAGATAGGACAGCATGTATTTCTAGGAATCCATGTTTTGCCATTATTTATTTCTCTCTGTCTTCACTCTATTTATAAATTTTGAAACCACCATAAATTTTCTTTAAAATGAAACAAGAGATAAAATATAAAAGGAAAACAATCTTGGTCAAATTTTAAGAAATTATTTAAGGTAAGGAATGTATTTTTACCTTTAAAAAATATTTTTGCAAAAAAATAAAAGATTTTTGCTACAGGGGGCTGAGTGCCTAGGATACCTGGAGGCGTAGGGTGGAGACGGGGTGGGAGGAGGGCTTAGGAAGGATATCTAGGAGACTGGTGGGTGGGAATATGGGGGAATCATCTCAGGAATTCTCTGATCTCCACACGAGATATCCATTTAACTCGGACTCTTCTGGGGTAAACACAGAATCACCGGGAGCCCAAGGGGTGCATCTGTGACATGGCATCAGCCTTGCATACCTATGTATATATACATTTGTTCTTGATTGTTTGACAATTGTTCCCCCTCAATTGTAACTCCATATTCATCTAATAAAAAAAATTTTTTTGCTTAGTTGAAGAGAATTAAAATACAGATTACAATTGCTTCACTTTTATTGTGGTTTTTAATAACCCATTATAAAGATTAAAGTGGAGAGAAATACTTTATAAAAATTCTGAGACTTCTTGAGACAATTATCAAAGTGGTCCTTCAAGAAAAGTAGGGATGCTACCAAGAGCTGGTTTTACAGAGTACTGGTTATGTAATTGTGGGTTCCACTTAATATGCAAACTCAGGATCCCTCACCCAAACCTGTTAGGATTTTAAGACAGCAGCAGCTGAACATTACACCAAACTCTGGGACCCTTTAGGGAGGAGGACTTGACTTCCAGGCTGTATGCCACTAATCTGGCTGTCCTTTTAGATAATCATGTTTAATTTTTAGTAGCTTAATTTCTCTTTTTTTATCCCAAGTTATGAGAAGTGAATCTTGAGAGATTACTTTACAACATGAATGTGAAAACAGATAGGATATTTTTCCCTGGCTCAGTTTCCACCCTGGAGGAAATCTGCAGGCAAGATGCTAACCCAGTTCTGTCACTGTGCACCCATTTTAAGTCATCACTCTGTTTATAAGGACATGCTGGTGGTGACAGTAAGAATTCAAGGACAGTATCTCACTGCATGAAAGAAACTAAAACATGAAGTGTTCGTCTTATGTACTCCAAGGGCAAGACTGTAATGGAAATCCCTCTGGTAGCCTGTTCTGATAGACCAATCGAGGAACTCAAGATACTAATATTTATTTTGGAATTGTCATGGTCCTTGAAAAATTCTGGAAAAGAGATAAAGAAAGGGTCAAGAATCTCCTATGAGACCTGCACCCACTCTAGGAATATTTAGAGTCTCTACTTCATGTAACATTCTTGCATTGAAAATTATGATCCTTTTTATTCCAAACATTTTACTGTCCTGAAATGTGTTAAGGGTTGGTTAAATACATTTTCAAAAACAAAATTAATAAATTAGAAAGAATCAACAAAAATAAACTCCTGTAGTTAATTAATGATTATAGGATTGTAGAATACAAGATTGCAATATGCAAGTCAAATGTAATTTGAAAACAAAATGGCAAAATCAAGAAGGTGTGGTATTTACTAAAAAAGAGATAGAAAAGATCAATGTAACAGAACAGAGTTAGAAATAGATTCATGTAAATATAGGCAATGGACTTTTGACCAAGGACCAAACACAATATATTGGAGAAAGCTAGTCTTTTCTATAAACAGTACTGGAGCAACTGCGCATCCTTCCTCCAAAATGCAAGCTTCACCAAAATCAACTCTAAATGAAGCAGTGACCCAAATGTAAAACACAAAGCTATCAAATACCTAGAAGATATCACAAACAAAAATCTACATGACCTTTGGTTTGGGATGACCTTTTGAATATGTTACGAATAATATCAAACATGAAAGACAGAATTGATAAGCTGGACTTCATTGTTATTAAAATTCTGTGTCCTACAAAAGTCAGTGATAACAGAATGAATAGTTAGTCACCATGGAAATTACTGTTTGCAAAATTATATCTGAGAAAGAACTATGATCCAAAATACATAAAGAACATATAAAACTCAACAATAAGAAAACAATCTTACTTTAAAAAATGAGCCAAAGCCTGAAAAGATATCTCAACAAAGAAGATATGCTAATGAGAAACATGGACAGAAACTCCATTTCATATGTCATCAGGAAAATATTAACTACAACAATAGCAAAATACCATTACTTATGTAATTGAATGTCCAAAATCCAGAACACTGACAATACTAAGGGCTGGTAAGGATTTGGAGCAAAAGGAACCCTAATTCATTGCTGGTGGAAATGCAAAATGTCACAACCATTGTGGAAGATAGTTTGGCATTTTCTTAACAAAACTAAATATATACTTACCATGATATCCAACAATCACCTTCCTTTGTATTTTCTTAAAAAATTGAAAATTTATGTTCACCTGAAAACCAGCACACAAATGTTTATAGCATCTTTATTCACAATTGCTAAAATTTGGAAGCAACTGAGATATCCTTCGCTAAGTGAATAAGTAAATCTGGTACAAGCTGACAATAGAACATTATGTAGCATTAAAAGCAAATGAGTTATCAAGCCATGAAAACACATGAAAGAATATGCAAACTTTATTGGTAAGTGAAAAATGTCAGTCTGAAAATGCTGCAGACTGAATATCATGAATATATCATATTCTACAAAAGGCAAAAATACGGAGACAATAAAAAAGATCAGTGACTGCCTGGGGATTGAGGGGAGGGAGACCTGAAGGTGGAGCTCAGAGAATTCAGGGAGCTAGAAAACTATTGCATAGGATTTTTTAACAGAGACTACTTGTCATTATACATTTGTCCAGACCAATACAGCCTACACCAAGCACGAACCCTAATGAGACCATGGTTTTGGGGTGAGGTTGATGTGTCAGTGCAGAGCCATAGTGGTAAAAAAAAATCACGGCTGGGGGATGCCAACGGCAGGGAGGGAGACGGCACATGTGCAGTGTGGGAGGAAAGGGAGTATGGGACAGTGCGTTTTATATTCTGCTTGATTTGCTGTGAACTTAAAACTGCTCTTAAAGTCGATTGATAACTTTAACAATAAGTAAAGAAAAGGTGTCATTGAAATACTAACTTTTATTGTACATCATAAAATGCAAAAGCAGACCTGAGTGCTGAGGAGCTAGTTCTGGGTAGACCGTTCCGGAAGGTCCTTCTTAGAATTACATTGCTATGTTTTTTCCCTCTCATTAGAGAGCTCTTTCCATTTTCTTCTGTCTGGGTTAGGCTTAAATTTTGGACTCGAGCTTTAGGTAAATAATTGTAAATAAGTACTGTGGATGATCATCAGAAAGCAGGGGACTTGAGAGCCATGACTTTTCTGCAATTTGAACCCCTGGTTTTGAGGTTTGAAAAAGCTTGTCAGGTTTCCTACATTACAGGTGATGCTTCCTGTTCCTACCATGGATAAATTGTTATTATCCTTAATCAGGGTTAGGTATGAATATCCTGCCAGCGGTGGCCCATCAATTTGCAGGTCCCTCATCACTATTGTGAGTGTACTGACTACACCTGCTTTAAGGAAGTAAGAAGTATTGCAGGAAGTGAGGTAAAAGCAGTGCAAAAATATTTGTCTTCTGTCAAATTGGCGGACTTTGCACAAGCTAACAATTTATTCTCTACCCATAACTGTGAATGCTCCGCATTTTGTGGCTTACATTGCCATTTTGTTTTAAAAGACATTATTGCCTGTAATCTTATTTCATTTGGAGCTAGTCTTGTAAATGGCCATTTTTCATTTCAAGAATTTCCATCTAAGTACTGATCGGTGGGTTAATATTATAGAAAGTACACCCGAGGGTAATATAAAGAGATGGTTGGATGTTAGAAACTCATAAAATAGTTATTTACTCCAAAATGGGACTACTTTAATCAGAAAAATGACTTTGAACCAATATGCCCCTTCTTTGTGTTCCAAGTTATTTGAGTAATACTTCACCAAACCCCTCAAAATTTTCATCATGTACTTTGTACTCTTCTTTGGTTTGAATTTTGATTTTAAATGTCATCTAATTTTCTAGAAATATATATATATATATATATATATATATATATACATACATATATATATTATTCCCTGCTAATGAGTAATATGTAAAATAAAACATGTCTAAATATTTTTAAAAATATTTGGAAACCCTATAATATTTTCCCAGGAATTTATCATGGGGTGGTAATAATTGTCTTACAATATGGTCATCTGTGAACCTAACCCCTGACCTTTTAATGTGTTACGGTACCTTCTTAAAAATAATTTTGGTAATTAAAAACAGCTTTTACATCCAATGCCTTGTGTCATTTATGGCACAAGGCATTTTCTCACATGGTCATAATTCAAATGACCAAATGGTGATTATGCTGATCTCTTCCCAATGCCTCACACCAGCTACAGGACTTGCGTACTGAAAGTGTCCTATGACATCCTCACAGTTACCCAGTATGTAGTGTCCTGATCTCATTCTGCACTCAAATGGATCCTGCTCAAGGGACCAAGTAACTGTTCAAGGCTGTAAGGGTAGGGAGTAATAAACTATGGAACCAGACCCAGGAGTATCTGGGTTCCCATCTGGTCCTGTCTTCTTGGCAATCTCTGTACTTCTGTGATTCTCCAACTCTACTGTGTTATACTATAGAGAACTCCGATGTGGAATAAAGTGTAACCATTCCTCAGAGTGAAGCAGCCATGCAGTCAGCATGCCCCGGCCCCTGAAAAGTACTGTGCCTGTACTGCCAACACCAGCCCATGGCTCCACGATAGCCCTGCCTTGTCCTTTATCACAAAAGCTCTGATGTTGCCCGAGAGGAGTGGACTGACTGGTTGAGACCACCATCCAAATTCTTCTGGAAGTGAAACTGAGGACCCAGCCAGACATGGGAGAAATGAGGTAATCAGTGTAAAAATACAATGGCATAAAGTATTCTCTCCATGAAGTCTTGAAGGGGTTAGATACACATTTCAGAATTGATCAAGCATTCTTTTTTTGCATTTCATTAATGATACTTCAATTTTAATTTAACTAAATTAAAGTACAAGCTATTCAAGCACACACCTTACACTCACTATACAAACCACACATATGATACTTCACACACATTGCACACACACATCACGTGCCATATACACATGTGAATATACACCTATACATATAACATGCACCATACAAAATATAGACATGATGCCTCTGTACTCGCCCATCCTTAACCCAATACCCCCAAAGCCACTATGCCACATCTTCCTTTCTCTTTTCATAAAATCCCCTGAAAACAATATTGGCTACATGTAACTGGGTGGTGACTATGGGCAGTTGGAGCAAGACTTGAGGAAATTATATTTCCTCTCAGATTTATATTTCATCCTTGACTCCTTGTTCTCTTTCCCTCTGCTTCCTGGAACTGTGAACTGAGCAGATTTCCTCTGACACACAGTTTTGCCATAATATTCTGCCTCATTTCAGGCCTGGAATAATAGAGTTGGAAGATTATGGACTGAATCTCTGAAACCATGAATCAAAATAACCCTTTCCTTCTCTAAGTTGTGGTGATTAGGCATCTTAGTTACAGCAATGAGGAGCTGATTAATACTGAAATTTGAACCAAAAGAGGGTCATTGTTGGGACTAACTTGCTGTTGTGGTTCAGTTTTCAGAATTTATTTGTGGGAGGAGTTTACAAATTTTGGAGATGCAGACTAGAAAAGCTTTGGAATGTTTTAAACACAGTTTAACTGGTGATTCTGGTGGGAACTCAGAAGACCAGAATTCTAATAGGAATGCAGACAGTAAAGACTGTGCTCATGAGGTTTCAGAAGGGAAGGAGTATTTTATTGAAAGTTGGACTATAAGTCATTGTGTTACATTCTAATAAAGAACTCTTCCACATTTCGCCTATGTCCTAAGATTGTGTGAGGCTGAATTTATAAGTGATGGACTAATTCATAAGTTTGGGAAAATTTCAAGATAGCAGAATATTTAGTCAGTGGCATGAATTTTGCTCCAGCTTTTGGTCAGGTTTAATGTAATACAAAGGAGCAGAAAACAGAGCAGAGGGTTGAAGTTTGTCTAGAGAAGAAGCACACAAAATATTAGGGGCAAGGAAGTTGTGGTTGTGGAAGAGATCACTGCCAATAAAAAGAAGCTAAGTACTTTGCACAGAGACAATGAGAAAGAGGCCTTGAGGGCATCTCAAGAACCAGCAAGACCACTTCCATTGCAGGCTAAACACATAGAAGTGAAAATTCATGTAAGAGAACTTGGGGGCACACAACTTTTATAAGAGTGTCTGAAATGCTATTTTCCAAGGATTTGTTTCACTATGCTCAGCCACCTAGATGCTCTGAGCCACTACAGACATGCTCCAAGATAGCTTGACTGTGTTTGAGCTGGTAGCAGACCTTGATATCATCCCCATGGTGCTTGCTCTGAAGGAATGTAGACCGCTGGAGTTAAAGAGTCATGGAGACCTCCATTGAGATTTCAAAGGAAGCCCTGGGAGGCCAGGTGAAATGTAGCAATGAAAGAATACCTGAAAGCTTTCCTAACAGAGCTGAGAGTGTCCCTGAGAGACCCGTGAGAAGGAAGCAAAAGTTGTCATGAGCCCCACCTCCTTCTCCAGATTAGGAGATGCTAGTAAAATGAAGCATCTGCTGAGGAAATTTGCTGGTTATGGAATGACCCAGGTTAAAAGCAGGACTACATGGACTGCAACCAGCAAGGCCAAAGGGGTGGTGCTGCCCATTCCTTTGGAGATCATATCTCACCACTGTGTAACCCAGAATGCAGACATGGGACTATATTTGTCCCTCTGATTTTGGTCATTTTGGTCTCATTCCTTCTTTTTATGCCCCTAGTCCTCCATTTGGGAATGGAAATATTTACTTTCTGTCATTATTTATTGGATGAATGTAACTTGCTTTCTATGTTACAGGGGCTCACACTCAGGAGTTTGCCATAAGTCTTTGAGGACAATTTGATTTTTGGGCAAAGCTGGTATAGTTAAGACTATGGGGATTCTTGGAGATAGAATGCATTTTGCATTAAGAGATGGGCATGAGATTTTGGGGGCCAGTAGCAGAATATTTGATTTGGACATAAGTTGTCCCCCAGAAGCTCCTGTGTTAATGCAAGTAGTGAAATTGTCTATGTGAGATGTAAACTAATCTTTAGATCAGTCCATTTGACAGGATAGTAATTTGAACGGACTGAGTGGTAACTGTAGGGAGGTGGAGAGTAGTTGAAGGAAGTTGGGTTTTATATTTTACCCTTGGCTCTTTGCCCTAGTTTGTTTCTGCTTCCAGGCCACCATGAGCTAAGCAGCTTTCCCCTTCCACTAAATTCTACTATGATGTTCTGCTCACCTTGGGCCCAGGGCAATGGAGTCAGTCAGCCATGTACTGAACCCATGAAATTGTGAGCCAAAATGTTTCTATCTATTGGTTGTTCTGTTCAGGTTATCTTGGTCACAGAGATGTAAAACTCACTAACACTCCATTTAGTGGAGTGTGAGCCAGTCTTACAATTCTAAGGTGAACTTCCTTATCAAAATAATTAATGATCTGTTGTTGAATATATGCTATGTCAGGAAAGACATAAAGAGTTTCATGAAGATTTTATCCCTTAATGCATCCAATTATACCTACTATTTCAGATTACTTCTAATGAACAACATAAGAAGATGAAGAATAATGAAATTCTTAATAATTTCAGGTTACAATTGAGGCACAAAGATGTTAACTAACTGTTCCAAAGTTACACAGCTATTCCATGGCAAAAAAAACAACAGTGAAACCAAGAAATCTAGCTCCAGACACTAGAATTTTAGTCTAGATTTACAGTATTATTCTTGGCAAATCTCATATATCTTTTACAGATGAACTTTGGGGATTGAAACAGTAGTGCACACTTTTAACCCAAGGATTACAGAGATAGAGCCAGGAGGAACACAAATCCAAAGCCAGCCTCAGGAACTTAGCAAGACCCTGTACAAAAATTACAGAAAAGAAAGAAAGAAAGAAAGAAAGAAAGGAAGGAAGGAAGGGCTGGGATATGGCTTAGTGGTAAGCACTTCCAGGTTCAGTCCTCAGTACTGAAAAGAAAATTACAAATATACTTTAGGATTAAAAAATGAGTTAACACTTCGGATTTTCTATCTCATGTTTGAATTACAATGTAAGTAAATCATAGACTTGTTTTTTTATCCACTTTTTCACTGCTGTGACTAAAAGAAGTGACAAGAACAAAGGTAGAGGAGGGAAAGTCTACCTGGTGCTGACAGCTTGCAAATTTTCAGTCCATAAAGAGCCAACTCCATTGCTCAAGGTGAGGCAGAACGTCATGGCAGAAGGTGTGGAGGAGGAAAGGAGATCAGGACATGGCAAAAGGAGGAAGACCAAGAGTTCTGCTCAGCAGGGACACATGTATACCTTGAAGGCATATCCCCAGTGACCTACCTCATTCAGCCACACTCTACCTGCGGACAGCTTCTGCCCGTTAAATCCATATCAGTGGATTAATCCACTGATTAGGCTAAGGTTCTTACAACCCAATCATTTCATCTCTAAAAATTCTTGCATTGTCTCACACATGTGCTTTGAAGGGACATCTCATGTATAAACTATAACAGCATTCCGTGTGAAACTTCCTTTACTGTTCTGTTGAAAATCACTCATAACAAAGTCAAAATATTATTTAAAAATAAATAAGAAATTTTAGAGTATTCATCAAATAGAGAATCTCTTTGATTAAGACTTTGTCAAATTTACTTGAACAATCTTTTCCAAAATACGTGAGTTCTCATCAAACCAGTTTGTACATGTGCCTGCTGAAAGTTACAATTTGCAAAAGAAAAATATTACAGGATGTCCCAATAATTTATATTACTTGTTCATAAATTTCTGTGGGAGACCCTTTGATCTTAAACATTATAGCTAAGCTGATAACTGCTGTGAGAAATATTATTCTAGTTTGTGTTAAGCTTTCATGGTAAAATGTTCCCAATGTTGGAAACTCCAAGTTAAAATGTATCCAAGTAATATTTGAAAGAGTTCCTGCAGTATTTCAAATTATTTCAATACTTTGATGTTAGAGATGTGAATATACTTCCCTAATTATCTGTTTGTGCCTTAACTTACAGAAGAGATCAAATACAAGGCACTAGTACAAGCTGGGTAAATCTTGAGCATGTTATGACCAGACATAGTTTTCTGCTCAGAGGCTCAGAGGTTATTTTTCTTCATGTGAGAGTGTCTAGTGTCTGTCCACTGGGCTGAGTAGGTGACCAGCAATTTAGATTGCCAGGGCTGCACTACCTATCTTTCTCCCTGCCTCTTCCTCATCTGCCTGCATAGTTGATTGCCTTCCTTTATTATGTGGGCAGAGCCTGCCTTGAATATTTCACCTTCTCATTCCTTTGTAGCCAGGATTACCTTGGGAGGAAGCCCTGCTGCTATGATGATATATCTTCAGGTGGGGAGAGCCTGCCCATTACAACCAAATTAAATATCTGTTTGTGAGACACAGGGAGATTTGAAAGCAGGATGTCATGGTGCACACTGCATTTCAAATTCAAGACAAACTCTGGAATGGGGGAAAGTGCCTGTTATGCATCGATTTGCCATCGTCAGCCAAGTCAGGGAGAAGTCCTAGGTAGTCCTTACTGTCTTGATGTTGTCCCTTTTCTTCCATCTCATTTGCAATTGCCCTAAGGGATGCTTTAAAGGAAACATGATTATTGGGGCTGGAGTGGTGGCTCAGCTGCTAAGGTGCTTGCTGGCATGAGCCAGGAAGTGGGTTCGAAACCTAGCCCTATGCACACAATGAATTTTTGGGTGATGAGAGGCACATGAAGAACTGAATAAAATTGATTCTCTCTCTCTCTCTCTCTGTCTCTCTCTCTCCCTCCCCCTGTCCTGTTCTCTCTCTTTTAAAAAAAGAAACAAAACAAAACAAAAAAATCATGATTAACATCCATCATCAACCCCTTTTCACCCTTACACACACATACACACCATCTATAGGAAGTCCCAGGGTGCATTTTAAGTCCATCACAGGATTGCAAATGAGGAAAGATGATTTTAAAAAGTTAAACAAAAAAAAATCCCTTTGGGATCAGGTCATAGAATATATCCCTATGGCTCCAAGTATAACCAATTCTACTTTCGCAAGTGGACAGTATTTCGATTAAAAACTTTAAAGAGTAAAAATATAGAACGCTTTTGGATACCAGAAAATCTGTCCTCAATCTGATAGACTGCGTCACCTGTGAGAACAGATACCTTCTTGCTCCCTTCCAATCTGCGTCATGCTTCTTCCTGGCTCCTTCTCACCTCCTTTCTGGGTCCTAGTGGCAGCCAGAATCCCAATGGTAGCATGGGATTGTAGCCCTCTCCACCACTTAACCAATGGCAAGGTCAAGTCTCTGAGCTCCTCTTCTTGACCGAACTCTGTAATAGAGACAGCAGCTGATCAGAACGTGTGGAGGGGAAGGGGTAGTATTTTGATTCCTTGCTTGTTGTGTATTATATCACAACCATATCACTCAGAATTGAGTCTAAGTCATCAATGCATACACTTAAATTCAAATAAGGGTGAAGAAGTTTCCTAGCTAGTCACATAGTACCTGCGCATGGGGCAGTGCAGTCAGCAGCACCTAATGTGGGTCCTGAGGGAGAAGGTATCTCCCTGCCCTGTGATTCCACGGTCAGGGGCCACTCTCCAGCCTCCCTTTTGGGGGGCGATAGGATAGAATATGATGAAATTTCCAGCACTTTGAAAGTCTGCTATTGCTGCCCTATACTTGTTGGGGAAAAAGACACAATTGCCTTATTAATCTTGTTCTTCAGCTCCTAAAATCCTTGAGATGCACAGAGAGAGCCCTAGGGCTTCCCCTAACACCCTGGGACACTGGAGTGGAGCAGAGAGAAGAAAACAATGGGAGTTTCCTGAGGAAAAGAGTGCACCAAGAAGAGAAGAAAGAAAAATTAAATTCGGTGCTACAGAGGGGGACTTTAATTAAGAGATTAATCAATGGGAAAATGAAGGTATATTTTACTACCTCCTCAGCACTGTGCCATGTGCAATCAGAAATTGGGTTTCTTTCTGACAACAGATCACACCTTCCTGCCTTCTCAGATGATTCAAGCACAAAATCTGGGGATTAAAACAACACGTTTTGTCTAGTGCTCTTCACAGTTTGCAAAACTCTTTAAAACAAATCATCTTGTTCGATCTCCAGGAAGTCGGAGGTTGCAGGCTGTTTAAAGCACTCAGCCTGTGGGGAGTCTGGGTCAAGTCCAAGCTGCCATTCCCTGATTCTGACTCTAAAGCTGCTAAGCACGCTGGACAAGCAGTACTGGGAGATGGGGCAAGAGCTGTGCACATTCATTTCCTTCTGCCCTGCTGAGAAATCCCACCTTCAAATCAGATTGGAAATGATCTGCAGAATCACTTTAGGAATACAGTATGCTCTAAGCAAAACTCGTGGACTACATTCTGTTTAACAGAATTAGCATATCAAAAGAAAGAAGGAACACATGCAGAACTATCCAGTGAGCTACGCTTCTTCAAGTTGCCTGGGTTCTATTTGGCAAAGAAACTGGATTTCTGAGCCCTTGGATAACCACAGTGGAGATGGACTCACCAGCCTAAGGGAACCTCATGCTATTGAAACTTCAGATAATTAACTGCTTTTGCTCTGATGTCGTATGAAAAAAGTCATCCTTTGAGACTTCATATGAAGCTTTTCTCCACGAGAGCAGTGAGCACAGAAGCATCCTATCCCTAATACAGTTCCACTACATTGTACCTCAACCAGTCATTGCTGGCTTGTGTACTTTGATCTTGGAATCACCGGTATGTGTAGCATCACCTGAGCAGTGGTCACCACAGTTTCTGGGCTCAACCCCCTCCTCAGAGCTGGTCCTACCGTTCTAATTTGTAACCTGACCGTGAGATTTTAGGGAAGGGGTGATGTTGCTGAAGATTAGGAGCCTCCTGGGGAAGGTGGAGTCTGCTGTGACAACCCGGTTCCTTGAACAAGGTTGAGGAAGTTCTTACAGATGCTGGTAAAGAGAGTTAGAGCCAGACAGGAGTCCAAGGTGTAGAGTTGGCTTCCATTCAGAACTGCTGCAGAAGGGAAAAGAGGTCAGTGTACTCCTGAGCTCATTTCCGGAGACGGCTGGGGACTGTCTGGTCACAAGTGGGCAGCGTGCTCAGCGTTATATTGTGTGAATACATATAAGGGCACATTCCTACTCCTTCAGTATTTCCTGGAGATGAATATCCAAAAGAGGAAGAAGTTATGTGCATCTTGGCAGTTCCCCTGTCAGAAGACACACCGTTATGGAATGTGTTGCACCAATTGAGACTGCAATCACAATTTTATGAGCAATTCAGTGTCCTCCTAACCTTGCCATCCTTGTGTGTTGTAATTGAGAATACTAATTTAGCAAGGACAAACATCTACCACAGCTTTGCTCCATTTGCATTTCTTTAATTACTTTTGATGATTCCGTTTTCCATTTCATCTTGGGTGAATTTTCTGTAGCCTTTTAAAATGTTTGAATTACTTATTTTATTAAACTATAGAGCAGTTAGGTCCAGACATGACTTGGAGGATCAATGATGTCATTCTTATAGGCCCTAAACAGAGTTGAAATGACAGTGTGAGCCCAGGACTTCTAAAATCTTCTGATCATACTGTTAAGTATTTTGAAGGTCTGTACGTAAATCTGTAGTGTAATTATTTAACATTCTCTCTGAAATATTTTACAAAAAGCACCCTAATTTAATGTAGCTTGAGATAATGACAAAAAGTAATATGAAATAAAAATAATATTAACTGAATGGCATGAACTTTGATTAATATTTTATTGATTTAATGCTATGCACTGTAAATTACCTCTTTTATTAATATCTACATGTCTATTTTTCCAAAACATTTTATTTATTTATTTACTTATTTGGAGAGAGAGAGAGAGAGTGGTCAATTTTATTTTATTTTTTTAATCTGGTTGTTGTTTTCCCCATGCTTATTTATATACGTGGTACTGAGGTTCGAACCTTGGTCCTCACGCATGTCAGGCAAATGCTCTGCTGCTGAGCCACCACTCCAACCCCATTATTCCAAAACACTTTAAGTTTGATTTCTGGAAATGAATTAACTGGCACTATTGTCTATATAATTAGTATCTAGAGACTTTAGTCATTTTAATTTGCTTTTATTAGTCTTGCTTGATCTGAAATATGGAAAGTTCTGTTTTTTGGAGATTCTGAATGTAAAGTGTTAAGATTAGAACCCTTTCTTCATATTTTGGGCTGCTTCTTTCACAACTTAGATAATCCTCATAATTGGGAATGCTGCAGAAGGTGTTTTCTGTCTCTTAAATGATGCCTCTTAGAGTCGCCTGTGGGCTCTGCCCCTCTGAAGATCTCTGCCCTGCCTTGTCTTCGTGGCCTCCCTCATAATGATGCACTCACCCACACAGATACACTCTTCTATCTCAATGATAAGGGTTTTCTGTGGAGTAGAGAAAAGTCTTTCTCAAGTACAGATAGATTACATCTATTGTCTCTGCCTGTCTAAGTGCCCTGTCACTCCATGAGAGGAGGAAATTAAATTGACTTGGCACCGTTAGCCCTGCACCGAGGGAGGAAGCTGATTGTACTCCACTGCCTCCTGTTCCTCCAGGTGATTGCAAATTGATTAGTTGACAGTGTGTTCCAATTCCTCCCCAACTATTGAAATTTTAAGCTGAGCATTTAATGATTATGAAGATAAAATTTGCCTTTAATTTCAGAAATAAGCAGTGTCATCAATCCTTTCTATGATTTCAAGGACTCGGTGACTTTTGTGGGTTATCACAAACATCTGCTGATTACTGGAGAGCCTGCACTGGGGCTGCTGGCCTGGCTTCCTCTTCCTATAAAGCCCTCTCATCCCTTCCTTCGTATTAGAGTCTCCACAACACAGTAAGTGCCACTGAGTTCTCTAAATTTCCTTGTCTTCACTGAATTTATTGATATTTCTACATTTCAGATGAATCATTTGTACAGTGGGGGTGGGGGAGAAGCTGGAGGAATAACAGGCTCATAAAGCTGAACTTCTTTAAGGTCCTCCCCTATGTGTATATTCACATTAGAATACTGGGTGTTTCCGTCCAGTGCCACACGGCTTTCCTGTTGACTATTTAATTGATTACATAGGCTGAGATTCAAATAACCAAATAATTATTTGTAGACTGTAAGAGAAACACTTTGAAGACTTTATGTAATTAGTAGCAAGGAGTGCTGACAAGGTTTTCATTGCATGATAAAGAACAAATATATTTTAATATATTTCACCAGATATTTTTGATAAGGAAGCTCCTTTTGATTTTTAATTAGATTAGGACCTTTGGGGACTGTATTAGTGCTAGCTCCAGATTTCCGCCCTCCAGTGTCTGCATCAATAATAATGTGCTAAATAGTACCTTGTGTCCTAGAAGAAGTAAAGCAAATTACAAATGCCTAGCTGAACTCCTGGGCTCTGGAGGAGGACCAGGGGCATCCTGACATCCTCCAGGGACAACAGCCGCAGGGATGGCTTTGGTAGGTTCCAAAGCAGCGTGTCATTGGAGTGTCTGACCCTAAAGGCTTCTCTTCATGCTGGGTGGGAACCTGTTTGAATTAAGGAAAAGGATTCAAAACTGATAAGTATAAGTGTGGTCTGTTGGCTTCGGTGGAAACAACACTTGTACCAGCTCTGAATCAGGTGTCTAGGACCATCACTGAGGCTCAGCAGGCTCAACCCAGGGAAGTCCCTTCTTTGGTGACAAATGTGTTTGACACAATTGGTTTTTCCTAGGAACAGCTCTTTCTACTCATTGCCAAACATGAATTCTGAGATAATGAGGGACAGAATGCTACCAAAAAGAACTTTGGGAAAACCTTAAACAAAGAACAAGCATGAACAAATGGAGGTCATGTAATGCCAGTTAGTTCTTTTTGTCAATTTGTTTAGAAAGTGTTCCAGAAATGCTCCCCAATGACAATTCAGTTTTTTAAATTTTTTTATTAAGGAGTTGAGTTATTATACAATCATAAGTACATATTAGGTAACAATATGATATGCATATGTTCTTAAATCAGAATTACCCCATCATCCATACCCCAGTCTCTTGATTCTTCTATATTTTGCCCTTAAAGGTGCTATAAATACTTAGGTTATGAATTATCCAGAATTAAATGATTGCATAAGTATTATTCGGATTATTGGGTGGGGGGTAAAGAGTATGCTACATTGTTGATTGTCTACCTAGATCCCTCCCTATTCTTCCTCCCTCTCTCCTCCCCTACCCATTCCCTCCCCTCTCCCTCTGCTATTTTTATGGTGGCCCTAGATTATGTGTTGCTACGCCTTTGCTGGGTCTGATACATGGGTCTGACTACCTTTCCCCCAATCCTGGGTTTAGCTCCAGCCTCCACACATGAGTGAAAACATTCGACCCTTGACTCTCTGGGTTTGGCTAACTTCACTCAGCATGATCTCTTCTATTGCTATCCACCTACCTTCAGAGGCTGCAATATTGTTGCTTCTAATTGATGAGTAGAATTCCATTGAATGAATGTGTGTATATATATATATATACATATATGTATATATATCTCCTAGTTTTTGGATCCATTCATCCAGTGAGGGGCATCTGGGTTGGTTCCATAATTTCGCTATTGTAAATTGAACCACTATTAACATAGATTTTGCTGTGCTGAATGACCCTTTGTGTTGTCATATTGTGGCTTCATCTAACCTTTCCTTTTATCATATTCTGCAGGCTCAGTTTAACAGGTTGGTAATGTGCTTCTTGAGAAGGGTTAAAAACTCCTGGTTTGGTGTCAGTTAGTAAGGTCCTAGATGGAAGAGGCCTCACCTGAGAGAGAAGAGCTGGGCAGACTCACAGAGCCTCCTTAGCCTTCCTTGGGGAAACCCATGTCAGGAAGTTGTTTGAAACAGATGTTTATTTATCCACTTAATGAGGACTGAATGAGTATCTCCTATATGACAGTGTTCTAGGTATGGAGCAAGTTGGATAAAAACTGTGCCTATGGAAAACTTACTTTTTAGTAAGTGCAAGATGTTGGGCTAGAAGAGTAACTAACAAGCACAAAGTCAAATGACTTATACAAAAATCGGGGAGTGGTATTTTGAAGACAGACAGTAAAACAAAGTAATTAACTACAAAAAAAAAAAAACACTAAAATCACCCAAAATAGCGCAAGATGATATGATCCAGAATGAACAGAGAATGGAGAATAAAAGCTAATACATATTTATAGTCAAAGAAGTTCCATTTTAAGGAAGTAATATTTAAAACTAAACAATTAAGTTTGTGAAGGGTGGATGGTCAAGTCATAAGTTTAACATGAAAATAAATCAAATTAGTGTTTTGAAAACTTTCCCAATTTATAGCTTAACTTTTCTATGTATTTAAAAGAGCTGAGGTTTTAATTTTGGCAAAATCTTATTTCATGCCTATAGCACTGCATGCCATCTAGCAATTGGGTAAGAAAAACTTATTACTCAATAAATAAACCAGTATTTCAAATCGTCACCTAACTCTGATTTACCACACTGAAGTGTATCAGATACAGGGCAGATTTTCTATATTGTAGTAGAGAAATCTTTGCCAAAGTCATAGATTTTTTTTTTTTGCATTTTCTTTCAAAGTTTGAGAGTCTTGCTAGCATTTAGGTGTGTGTTATCTTTTAATTTGTTTTTAATATGGATATCCAATAGTTGCACTCCAATTGTTGAAAAAAAATCTCTTCTTAATTCAATTGCTTTGCATCTTATAAGTGAATCAGATATTTATGCAAACACATACATACAGAGTGAATATAGTTTGGAATTAAACGTCATATTTTTGTTTTTGCCAATAGAATATGATACTCTCATGTTAATGATTGATTATAGAGTAAGTCTTGAAGTATGATAATGAGTATACTACAAATTATTTATAGTTTTAAAAATTTCTATATCCATTTATTTTTAAATTTTTTACCACATACATTTTTAAGTAAGATTTTCAATATTCTCAAAATAAAACTGCTAAGATTTTGATTGCTATTGCTTTTAATCAGATTACAAATCTGAGAAGAATTGGTACCTTATCAATGTTGAATCTTCCAAACTATACCCCTAGTGTATCTATTTATTTAATCTATTCTCAACATAGAGACCACGTACAAATCGTGTGAAATTATTATTGAAATTTTAGGGATATTAGTGCTATAGTAGATGGCACTGTGGTTTTATTTCCAATAGTTCATTGCTTGCATATCAAAAATATATTGACATATATTAACTTTATAGCCCATGACTTGAAAACTTACTAGATCTGAGTTTTCTTTGCATATTTAGTGAATGGTACACAGTTAATTATGTTTTTTAGAATAGCTACAGTTTTGTTAATTTTTCCTGCATTTTGTTTAACTTTTATATCTTTTTCTTGCTTTATTTCACAGGCTAGGACTTCAAGTACCATTTGGAATGCATCTTCTTTATTTGTAAATTGCCTTGAATCTTTTCCTCCCATAATTGCTTTAAGTGAGCCAGGGCCTAGGTATCATTCTTTCATAATGGGAAGAAATGTGTTTCCTTGTATTGTGGGATTCTTGGGTTTCCTGTAAGATTCCCTTTCTGATGATTTTATAGTTTACACTTCCTTTTCTAATTACGATGAGAACAACGTTCTTACTAGCATTTTAGATCTAAGTTGTAGACTAACTCTGCAGACCAACTTTGAATCTCCTTTGTTTTAAATATTTTCTCTGTTTAGATTCTGTATCTGCTTATTTATTATGTGTACCTTTTTTGTTAAAGCTTTGAACATATTTTTAATAAAATTTTGTCTCCTGTTCAATACCTGGTCATTTAGGAGTATGTTTTTAATAATATTTTTACATTTGGTTTATGTTAGGTATTTTTGTTCCTTTAAATATGATTTTATTGTATGCTATAGATTGTGGGTAATAAGCTTTAGCTGTGATATTGAGGTTTACTGTAGCAGACACAAATTACTAAAGGATTTTCTTAATCAAGCGTAGTTTAATCTCTGCTATCTCTGAGCTATTTATTTTTTCACCTTAATCTGTTAATCCAAGACACTCTAATCTCTGTTATGGTGCCTCATTAACTCATACGTGAATAATGCTTTCAGTGAGGGGCGGTACATTTCTTGCATCTCTAGTCATCAGTCAGTTCCATAGCAGGCACTTTTCTTTTTTCATAAGAGAGAAAGATAGTAAGAGAGAAGGAGATAATCAATTTTTATTTATTTTTCAATCTGGCCTCCATTTCTCCAACATTTAGTTGTGTGTGTGGTGCTGGGATTGGAACTCGGGTCCTTGTGTATGCCAGGCAAGTGCTATAACTGCTGAGCCACAGCTCCAGCCCCATAACAGGCACTTCGATGCTTTCTATTTGTTCTGCATATTCATGACATATACTTGGTAAAGGATCTGTGAGAGATTACCCTCTTTTGTCCATTCACTGCTCTAGCTCCTAAATTATTTCCTCTTCAGTGTAATGCAATGCCTTGTATAATTAGCTGCTTCATCATCCCCGAGTAATGATCTCTATCTCAATCCTGAACAACTCTGTGATCTGCATGGGCTCAATCATTCTGTGCAATGGTTTTGAAAATGTCCATAATTAGAAATCCAGGGGGGGAAAAAAAAAGAAGATATTCTCCTTGGCCACATGCTTTCTCTTGGGGATTGTTATGGTTTTGATGTGAGGTTTCCCAATCTCATGTTTAAGACAATGGAGTGCAGAGGTAAAATGATTGGGTTATGAGAGTCTTAACCTAATCAGTATGTGAATCCCCTGATACAGATTAACTGAGTGGTGATTCTGGGTGGGTAGGCTGTGGCTGGAGGAGGTGGACTGGGGGCATGCCTTTGGGTTATGCATCTTGTGACAGAGCTTAGTCTCTCTCTGCTTCCTGGTTTCATGTTATCAGAGGCTTTTCTCTGCCACACCGTTCTGCCATGATGTTCAACCTCACTTTGGGCCCCAAAGGATTGAGTCCGTGTTCTAGAACTCTGAAACTCAATCCCCAAATAAATTTTTCCTCCTAAAATTGTTCTTGTCAGATCTTTTGGTCACAGTAGGAAAAAAAAAAGCTGATTATAACGGGATCATAATCCTGCACAGCCTGTTATTTAGTATATGACACGCATTTTGTAGTATAATTTGTCTAAATACATCACTGTTTATGGAGGGCAGATACAAATTACTTCATGATTGCTGGAAGAGGAAGTGGAAGTGTGCTCTTTTAATTTGCATTTTGAAAAGAACTGACTGACTGCTGTGTGGAAAATAAATGGTAGAAAGTATACAGTAGAAAAAAAGAAAATCAATCAGTACACTCTTGATGAAATAATAAGAGATTTCTGCACTGTAGTAGCAACAGGGTATTCTGAGATGAATGGAAAGGCTGTGAAATTTTTTGGAGTTAAATTGATAGGATATGTTCATAAAGCTAATGCTAGGAGTGAGGAAAGCCCTTGGTTGGAAGGCCTCCTGGTCTCTGATTGTTTTAGCAATGGGTCAGATGTATAATCCTGCAGTCCAATGGTCAAGTAATAGTGGTCAGAGGTATTTAGGGACTTGGCTTTAAGCAGTGGTTATAGTTTGGATGGGGAATGTTCCCTAAGGTTCCAGTTGCTGCATTTGGAAGTGTGCTTCCTCTCCAGCTGAGGCACAGTTGGGAGGTGGTGTGATCTCCTTGGAGGAAGTAGGTCACTGACGGCATGTCCTTGAATGATATATCTTCTTCCCGGCCCCTTCCTCTCCCTCTCCCTGTTTCCTTACTGCCATGAGATGAACAGTTTTGATGTGCCCTTTTGCCATGAGGTACTTTCTCATCATGCCCAGAAATAATTGAATCAGTGACCATAGACTGAAACATGAGCTAAAATAAATCTTTCCTCATTTAAACAGTTTTTCTCAGTCATTTTGTGACAGTAAAGGAATACTGATTAATTCAAATAGGCAGAAACTCAAAGTAGGCATAGCATGTATTAATTTATCGCCTATAGGCTAGGAAAGTTCTGTAAATTGGTAGTGATAATCTTAAAGGTGACATTTAAAGCCTTAGGACTACACACCCACATGGTGTGCACAGAGTGAAGGTTTAGGACAAACCACAGAACGTTATTCTACTTAGAAGCAGAGAAGAGGAGTCAGCAAAGAGGGTGAATGAAGTGGAGGGAAAAATGTAAAATGGGATGGAGTGATGGAGTTTTCATTCAGGAGAATCTTATGAGAAGTACAGGGAATGTGAAAGGAGCTTCAATGAGACTCAGGCCTGCTAAGGTTTGTGGCCTTTCAGGAATAAGATGAGAAGCGAAGGTGATATCAGAAAGAGGCTTTGGTGACCACAGAGAAATCCCTCCGGTTGTGTTACTCTGCAGGAATATGAAAGGAAACTTTGTGGATTATATGGAACATAAACATCTTGGTTTTCTTTATTTACTCCTTGCTTTAGTTAAATGTCACAATTCAGATTAAAAGTCAAGAATTTAACCCTTTTTATAGCATCTTCACTGCCCCAAAATGGAAGCCTTACCTTTTGATTCTAAAAATCATAATTTAAATTAAACCAAAATAGCATTAGATGAAAAATAGATGAGGACTTTTTAAATATTAATAAAAATAAAACAAGTTACCATAGTAAAATTGCTCATAAAAATTTGGTGATCACTAATTCTTCCTCCTGTACTTTCCCATCATTTTCCTGCTTATCCTGGTGTCTCCTATTCCATTAAGGCTGCTATAATGAATTATCATACACTAGGTGGTTTAAAAGCAACAGAAATTCATCTCTGAGCTCTGGAGGTTCCAAGTCCTTGGTCAAGTGCTGGCAGGCTTGGTGTCTGGAGAGGGCCCCTTCCAGGTTGCAGGAGTTTTCCTGCCTTGTCCTCACATGGTGGAACCCGTGAAGAAGCGCCCTGGGCCTCTTTTAGAGGTGCACTGATCTCACTGGTTCAATCACCTCCTCAAAGGCTGCACCCTTGATGCCATCACCCTGCGGTTAGGATTTCAACCCATGAGTCTGGGGAGACACAAACCTTCAGACCACATCATCTGGAGGGACTTCAGGGGAAGTTTCAGCTCTGCCCATAACCCTTGCTCGACCTCAAAGGCTAACCACTTGCTGTTCCACCACCTGAGTCTTTCTTCTCTTTATATTGATAATAAAATGAAGGAAAGCAGGGATTGATTTGCTTTATGTTACATACTCTGTTAAATACTTTAAAAACCTCATTTTGGTTATTCTTCAGACATTAAAACTTGGGAACAATCCATCGTCATCCCTGCTCCACAGAAAAATTAAGTCCAGGAGATTAACTAACATGTGAAGCAGGGCTGGCAGGACAGGGTCCCACTGGCTCTGCAACGTGCAGCTTTCTCCTCTGTATGGCTCTAAAATCTAGATATGCATGCACTTCTCAGGTTGTTTTAATGTCTGTACAAAAATATTTTTAACCAAGTGCTTCTATTGAGTTTACTGAATATACTTACGCATAATTTATTTTTCTAAAACTCAGTAGAATATTTTCTCTGTGTTATAAGGAAAATATGTTCCTCTTTTATAACTCTATTCATTTCATAAGAAAACATCATGGATGGAGCAAAATTCTTATCAGGTATAAATCTGGATGCAGATTCTGGCACTTGCTGGCTCCTGACATTGCACAAATCATCGGACCTGGTTCCTCAGTCTTCTTGTCTATACCACAAGATTAACATCCCTGATTTTATTCATATTTGAGGAAAATTAAATGAAATAATGTGTCTCCTGCATAGCAAAATCCCCAGTACAAAGCACAGGGCTGCTCCTCCTTGTTGGTTATTTTTTCTAAGTGCTCTGCCATTGCTACCTTTATTTTCTGCTCAGTTTCTCTGGGCTCCTCTCCTACCCTGATGTTCTCTCTCCACTGTGTTCCCCTAACATCTGATTCCATTTGTGGGCCATTCACAGTCACTCCTTAAGGTCCCTCTTTCTCTTTGACTGTAGGTCCTCTGGTCCTCTAAGTCATTCATTCCAATGCTAACCTCAGGTCACAGCCCCTGTACCTTTGATTTTATAGATAGCTGAAGACCTACCGGACCCCAGGGAGATTGTGAAATATACGAGGCTCCCTCCCGCCGTCTCGTCTCAATAGTTTCTGCAAACCCTTGTTGCAATTCCTCATCTTTTATAAAAATATCTTGAGGATACTTATATATCCTGTTTCTCCAAATATTAATTACAGTTTTGATGATCCTGACTCATGTACATAATCTCTTCTATGAAATCCTGGGGGTCAGGTGACTTCCAAAGCTCAGAATTTTGCATTTGAGAATCATGATATAATGACCAAGAAAGTTGTCACATGATTCCTTAAAAGGTTTTGGAGAAGTAGCATTGAGTCAAATGTGTTGGTGTCTCCATAGTAAAATATGAAGATTTGTACTCCATGTACACGGAGAGGTTCATAAGTAAGCTTGTGTTGTTGGGTCAGCGAATCATGAGCTATGATAACGTTGTTGGCAGTCAAGGGTGATCAAATTTGAGAATCAGAGATCAGGGATTGTGGGCCTCTAGCAATTCATATTTATAGACGCTAACACTACAAATTACAATTAGATCAACATCTAGATTTTTTGAAGAGAAAAAACCACAAAAGAAAGATTAAATAATAAAATGTTTAGATTGATGTAGCTAATTCCTAATGGCCTGTTACACTCACCTCTTATGTAACTATATCCGTTGAAGGGGTTAAAAACGTAGTAAATATGCTTATTGCTTTAGTTTTAAGCTGAGTATCCAATCATGGAGTCATTGGATATGGTCAATATTTGGATCAAAAAATTGTGATTAATAAATAATAAGTAATATCTTTTAAGCTATTGGATTCCACAGGGTGAAACTTAGCCATTTTTGTAATTGAATTATTTTATCAAAGAGACCAAACACTCGATTTAAAACAGTCTCTCAGCGTATTACTAGAAAACAAACTTCAGCCATCTCTCGTTCCAATCACCTTCTGTGAACTGTCTTCCACAGTGGAGATAAAATACAAATCACATGTTTACCATGGTTAGACCTTGTGCTGAGTGCGACCTGAGTGGTGGCACTGTATCTACGCCTGCAGGTGATCACTCTCTCGGAGAGATTGCACGTTCAGTGACAGATGCAATGAGAACGTTCTGTTTAATATCCTTTATTTAACACAGCAATCAATGGTATCAATATCACCACTCTCAAGGGATATCGCCCTACAGATCACACTCTATTGTATCTCTATCATATGTAGTCACTGCACACATATAGTATAAACTAACAATTGCACACCACTTATAAACTACTCTTAATGCAGCAGGCTTAAGGCAATAGGCAAGGGTAAGCTCGCTCATGGTCCTCTCACCAGCATCGGTGTGATGTCCATGGCTATCAGCAGTCACTCAGGTAGGAAGGGGGTCCCTGAAGGATGCTCGGGATGGCCGTGGTGCAGCTGCACATGTCCTCTGGCTTCAGGATGGTATTGTGGTACCTTGGGTCGCTCTGGTTAAGTGCTGCAAGCTGGTTCAGACTGTGGCATGGAGTTGCTGGTTTGGATGGCAGGTCAAAACGGGTTGCAAGGAAGATAGGGATGAGGCATGCGAGCAGCGTAATGACCAATGTCAATACGCTTCCATTGTAGTGCGCGTCTCTGCTTCCTCGGTCTAGGCCTTGATTTTTATCTTCTATTACTGAGGTTCAGGCCTAAGTTACTTTCAATTGCATCATCCTATTTATTATTCAACTTTTGGTAGCACCTTACTTGGTTTGCACGATAAGAGTCTGGCAGGGAGTTTCCGAGCTCAATTTTGGTAACCTCTTGCAGCCGGTAATCAGTTGTGGGTTTGAGGTTATCTGGTACAGTGCACGTGATTGAGTTACATCACTACGTGACTTGCATTTGGGTGCTTGCTCTGTGTACTAGATTATGTCTCTGTCCAGTCCAGGCAGCCCTGTAAATATTTGACATTATTGTTTTACCTTATAGCATTCTTTTTACTCTCAGTGTCAAAAGGGTTAATTTTTGTGGTTTTGGGACCTGTTCTGGAGGTCTTACGGTTTGCTTTTATTACTCGTAGGCTTGCTTTTGTTACACCTGAAGAGCTGAAAGGCGAAAGAAAGCAAATTGATCTCATATAAACATAATTAAGCATGTACAGATTCTCTTCTCTGATGAAACTGTTGCCAAGTCAATCTTATGCTACATTTTTTCCTTAAAAAAGCAATATTTTCCTAATCTGTCTAATCTTCAGTTAATCGTTAGAGAGACTTAAAGACTCAAGGTTCAATCCACTCACACAGTTATTACCTGCAAAAGGCCTGGTTCACATGATCTTATTGATGACATCCTACAGGTGAGCAATTAATTTCAAAGTTCTTAAAATTAAAGGAAACATTCCATTATCTTTGCCCATGTGGAAACTATATAGAATCTTCCAAAGTTCAAAAAATATTCTTGAAAAATATACACACAACATCAATGAGGGAAGGCCTTAGTCCTTGTGTCTGTTTTGAATATGAAATACCTCACACTCCTCTGAATAGCTATCCATATGCTCCACAAGACAATTGAAACAGCATTTTTATTTATTTTTATTAAGAAATTGTAGTTATTGTACAATCAAAAATGCATCCAATGAAACAATATGATGTGTATATATTCTTAAATTAGATTTAGCCCCTGGATCCCACGCTATTCTCCCACCCTTACTCTCACCCCTATTTCCTCCCCCTCTTCCCGATACATCTCTATGATTGCCCTAGATTATGTATTGCTATGCCTTTGCTGGGTCTAATACATGAGAGTTGAGCACCTTTCACACAGGCTTGGGTCTAGCTCCAGCCTCCGCACATGAGTGAAGACATTCGACCCTTGACTCTCTAGGTTAGGCTAACTTCACGCAATGTGATCTCTTCCATTGCCATTCATCTGCCTTCAGTGGCCATAATATCATTGTTTCTAATTGATGAGTAGAATTCCATTGAATATATTTACACCACAGTTTTGGATCCATTCATCCAGTGAGGGACATCTGGGTTAGTGCCATAATTTAGCTCTTGTAAACTGAGCTGCTATGAACATAGATTTTGTTGTGTCACTGTAATGTGCTGATTCCAACACCCCTGGAAAAATACCCAGGAGTGGGGTAGCTGGATCATATGGTGGGTTCATCCGTACTTTTTTGAGGATTCTCCACACTGCTTTCCAGAGGGGCTGTACCAGTCTACAGTTCCACCAACAATGTGCTAGTGTTCCTATCTCTCTGCAACCCCTCCAGCATCTATTATTGCAACAGCATTTTTAAAGAATAAGATTCTGTAATGATTTTAAATAATATCCTCTAATGATTTCCTTAAATCTTACCAAATTAGCAAACACTCTCATTGCAATTGAAGTACAGTAATTTTCTTTCTAAACCTTAGAGTGCTAGCTTCCGTGACATATCAAACTGAAGTGCCACAGTCTGCCCTTAGGAGAATATGGTTTATTTTATTCTTTCAACAGAATTTATTTTATGTTATTTCATCACAAATTGTTTTTCTAAGTCTCCATAAATTGTTTCCGTATGATTTTGTTGTGATAGTATTGTTTTAGCTGAAGTACCAACTTGACAGTCTTTACAATGATGGCAATATAGTAAAATATTTGTTCCAATTTTAGTAAGGCACAAAGGAAATTCATTAACATATGGAGAGAAGGAAACAAATATCCTCATCTTTCTAAATGGACTATTTTTGAGACCTGTGTTTCCCCCTTCTGGCTATTTATTTATCCATATGATCAAAACATACTTGTTTGCATTATATAAATGTGAGCCAATCCTCCATGTTCCCACATCTTCAAAATCCTCTTGGTGCCTGTAGAGAGCAAGTTTCCTGATAAAGCAACACTCCTATGGAATAACACCGTAGACTCGGACTGTCACTTCCTCAGAGTCATGGCCTTAAGGGTGTTTCAACAGAATCATACTCCGATCCCACAGGACAGGGAGGGAAAGCCACAGAGATTCCTCCATGCATCTCTTCATTCATACACCTTCATTCATACGCCAGAAGCCTCCGCTGTCTTCACACAGGCATAGCAACTGGTTCACAAGCTTTCCAAATTCATGGCGTTTAAAACCAGAGCTGATATGCCCTGCTGAAGTCCAGGCTCGGAAAGACTAAGTCAGATAATACCATATGGAATTTAATAGTGAAGTTCACACAGTAAATGGAAGTTAATACTAATAAAATAAGTAGCGGCAGTAATGTAGTAAAAGTAAAAAATAAAAACAATGAACATGAACAGTGACCACTGCACATTGGTGCTTACAGGGCATCAGGATTCCTGGACAGCAGCTTTTCTTTACAAATACTTGAGGCCCGGCAGCTTTGACTTCTAAACGAATCTCACCTCCATTGCATTGTCTCGTATCCTCCCAGCTGCGGCCTGCTCACTGGAGTTCCAAACTCCTAGTCCTGCAAGGGACTCACCTCGATGAAGCCGGAGAGCTCTTGTAGAGCAAAGCACGATTGTTATTCCACGGACAGGTTTTTTAAAATGCTTTCTCATTGCTCTGCAGAGAAGCACCAGCTCCATCCAGGACACGGTTGGTGAGTTCCAGGCCTGCCTCATTACAGTTCCTCTGCATGGCTCCTTCTCTTCCCCTGTGGTCTAGCCATCATTCATTTTGCCCTATACCCAAGCACCCTGTGATCATGTCTACCCCAGGACATTTGCACTTACTGACTCCTCTGCATCCAAACTCTATTTTGCTAAGCTAACTTGAGTTCTCTCAGACAGTATTCTTGCTGCTTGTCCAAATTAAGAATTTGTATTTGATTCCTTTTTATAATTTCTATCAGCATTCTTACATCATATCTTCTTTCTCCTTCTTTCTTTTAGCCATTTTTTCAAGACTTTCCTTAAGTTATTAAATACATCATAAAATTAATATTAAACATACTTGTAATTGTTGTTTTAAGGTTTTATCTAATCTACTCCATGTTTTGATTTCTCATGTATACATGTTCTTTTGATTTATACATTAATTTTTTCTTTGAATGTGCCATGCTGTCCTACTTTTTAAACAAATTTTTTGTGATTTTTTATCAATATCTAGACTATTTGATATTATAATCAATAATTCTGGAAGTCAGATTCTGCATCTTCTCTGGAGTTTGTTGTTCTTAATTGTGAAAGCCTTCTGTTTATTTAGTGATTGATCCACTCTATTTCTGAAAAGACTGAGGTTCTTGTCATGGGTGATCATTGAAGTCATTAATTCATTAGCTTATGTTCAGCTAGTATATAAAAAAAATACAAGCAAACCAACAAATGGAAACATTCAAGCAAATAAAAAATCCCACAACTCTCAGTGTTTGCAGGCTGGTTTTGCGAGGAGATGCTCCCTTCTCACTTCCCATGCCACTTAGAGACTTTTCTTTCCCGTCACCAAGTTGCGACAAAAGAGCACCATTTTCTAAATCTTGTTTGGATAATTCTTCTATATATTGCACTTTGCATATAAATCATTTAAAGTTTCTTAGCAAAAGAAATGAAAACAAAAAGACAAAAACAGAAAAAAGTTTTTCCTAGAGGACCTTAACTTCTCGATAACTCTGAGTTTAAAAATTCAGAGAAATTTGACCAGGTCTATGACCTAGTCATGAACTTCTGGTAAGAAAAGACTGTGCTACCTACCAGAAATGGGGATTGGGGTTGAGTAAGGGTGGGTGGGAGCAGCAGCAGCAGCAGCAACGGGCAGTAATATTCTTATCTACTTCCACAGCCGTAGCAGGTACGGGTGACACCAAGGTCAGCCGCATCACTGTGTCTGTGTGTCTGAGCAAGAGGACA
>PVKS010009062.1:18202-65684 GCA_004027875.1 Aplodontia rufa | reverse complement strand
TTTGGCAATTCTATTCTCTCAAGTGCTCTATTCATTCAATTTTTTCCCTTCCTTCCATCCCCTTCCCTTTCTTTCCCTCCCTCTTTCTCTCCCTTCATCTCTCTTTCTTTCAATCTCCTCTCTCTCTCTGTCTTTCCTGGTATGTGAAAAAAGGGATCCAAGTGTCAAAATAATGATTTGTTCTAAAGCAATTCATTACTTGTTATTTTTTTTCTCCTTTTGGTGCTTGGGACTAAAACCTAGGACACATGCTAGGCAAACCCTCTACCACTGAGCTATATTCCCAGTCTTAATTTTTTTAAAATTATTTTCAGACCATACCCAAAAAGAATACAAAGAACATGGCATCCCAATTCAAAAGAAGTCAACAGGTGACCAATAATCTTATATATTCAGAATACTGGGATTACTTAATGAATCATTTACTGGCTTGGTCAGATTCTAAAACTGGACCTATTTTTCTTTCTTCATTTTTCAATTGGCTCCATCTGTTGATTTTAAATATTTACTTTTTCTGCAACAGTGCTGGAGAAAATGAATTTACCACATTGTGATTGTAAAAAGTTGGAATAATACACATCCACACAATTGCTACTGCCATCAGGTTTAAGGAATGGCACAAAATTGACTTGTGGCCCTCTGGTAACGTATGACCTAATGCACAGGGTCTTCTGTTAGCAGATCATTAGGTAGGTCATTCTATTCTGATCTTATTGGGACACATCATCCACATGACTTAAAAATGTTGCCATTTTGTCTTCATTTTGTGAGCAAATTTTTTTCTGATTGTAAAAATCATGTATTTCACTGGAGAAAGTCAAGAACTTACAGAAAAGAATAAATTCTAATTATTATAGAAATACTGGCTGGTTATTATAGAAAATCTAGAAAATGTGAGAAAAAAACTTAAACAGAAAAATTGCTCATTATTCTACTACCTATGTATTTAGGTATCTTTGGCCCAGATTACTTCTTTGTTTAGGTATATATTTAATAATACTTTATATATCAATTTAACCTCTTTTTCTAATTTAGCAATATATCATGACTATCTGACTAAGTCATCAACATTTCTTTCAATGACTAGATAACCTTTCATCCAGTGACTGTACTATCATTTAACCAACAGACTGTGGGAGATTTGACTTATAAGAATGGCCATTTTCTAACACCTTTTCAAGAATAGTTGTAAATTGAGGATGGTGTGTGTGCAACTGGAAGTCCTACGTGATATGAAGATCTAGGTTTCAACTAGAAAACCAAAAAGTTCAATTGGTGTTTGCATCTAAAATCACCAGCAACCCTTCCTCTGCCTGGCTGCCTTCGGCTGAATTACAAGCAGAAGCACTTGGTAGATGAAGCAGCGGTGTTGGTCCAGAGGGCCAACATTGCCCAGTCAGGAGGATCTGCATTAACTCCCCTCTCCTATGTGATTTTGCCTGTACTATTTACCAAATTACTAAAGAGAAAAGGAGGAGAACTTGGCATTTCACTACCAAACATCACTTCACAAATGACTATATGCAAGCTCACACTGATCATTGGAATTAATTACTATTCGGAGTTGCTGTCTGAAATAGCTTTGTAGTTCTGTGAATCGAAAAAGTAAAAAGACAAAAGTAAGTGTGACTTTCATGAGACCACAGAGGACACTCCAAGCAAGACTAGGCAGAAATCCTCATTTTTTCCTTTGCTTTCCCATTTAGAATATTAAAACTAAAACTAGGAAACCCATATTAAGAATGTTTTCTTGAATAAAACTTTTTTATTTCTCACATACATGTGAAGCTACACTGTGATAGAGAGGTTTGCTCTTAACAGCCATCTGGGTGATCAGGACATGAATATAAAAATTTATTTAATCAAAACTATTAAAATATTAGTTAATTTTCACTGTATTATCAAACTTGCCATTAGCACTGAAAAACTCCAAAGGAAGACGATGTGCTCATATTCATTAAAATAGTATACAATATATATATTTTTACATTTTCTTGCACTTTGTGTTTAAGCTAATCAATAATTTTGAATCAAGCAGAAAAAAAAATACTGGCTTAAGTCTAACTGTATTATCAAATGGTCATCAATGTTGATTAAAGTCCCTAATGATGAGGATTACTATATGAAAATATGTAAATATGAGTATGTGTACTGTATAATTACTTTTTCTTTTACAATGTACATATAACTTATTTGAAAGAAAAAATGATGATCTATTTATAATGTTGCTGGAGACTTATCACCTCTCTTTTCCAAAAACACTGATGAACAGACAAATCATAGTCTCTGTTGGAAAGAAATCCTACTGGACAACATTGCTAATACCAACCATTGCACTAAACCAAACAATTGGTAAGTCTAACAAAAATCAAACCTTTGTACTGAGGATATAGTTCAGTGATGGAGCACTTGCTTAGCATGGGTGAGGCCCTGAGTTCAATTCCATCATCACAAAAAAAATTTTTATTTTAAAACTCCTTTTCCTTGATCAAAATCATTGGCAACTTCAGTGAATATAGTTGAACTAGGATCTTCAAACATACATCATCCTAAAAATATTTGTAGGTTTCATAAAGCAGGAACAATTTAGCTTTAAAAGTATAGTATGCAACGTGACAGAAAGTATAGAAGCATCCTTATAGCAATGGTACTCAACTAAAATAACAAGCAGAGATTCAGGCATGTGGAAGAACTTCAATCTTCTCAATCCCTAAGGGTCCGAATAAGAATGCTTAAAGTAATGGCTGTGCATTGTGCAGTGGAGAGGCTAAAACAGTGCGTGGTTAGGATGAGTCCAGTCCAGTCATTCTTCCCTCTTGTCTCAGGGAAACAGAACCCTTGAGCTTTAAGAAAATAATGAAATCTGGATGTTTCTTTGATGCTGAAAATGCTAATTATGAGTTGTTCTTAATACATAAAGTGCGGGTTTGGGAATGAGAAGAGCTGGCTTACATCTTGGTGTAGCAACTTTGAATCTCAGCTTCCTTCCCTGTAAGAGGAAGATAGCGATACCTGCCTACCTCTCAGGGCATATATAAGCAGCAAATGATAAGCTAGAGGAAGGGAGGGAGGGGAAGCTCAGCACAGCACCAGGCACCTGCTAGCTCTTTGACAAATGTTTGTTTTGCTGCTTCCTTTTTGGAATGTTCTGCTATAAATACCAACACTCGGGTGTCTGTTGACAACATACTTTAGATTTTGGGCATTTCTTTATTTTTAGTATTATCAAGCAAATTCAATACATTGCTGTAGTTTATCTGTTTTTCCTCATAATTTTCCTTGCTTTATTTCATAGCATTTATCATAACTTGACATATATTTTGCCTTTTTGGTTTCTGCTCTCTGTGATTATATTAGCTACAAGAGGGTAGGAAGTTTGCTCAGTGCTGAATCTCCCCCACCAAAAAATATGCCTATCACATAGTGGGGATTCAGTAAACAGTTGTTAAAATTTTAAAATATTATAAAGGTGTTTTATTTGAAGCTCTTTTCAACATTTCTTACTGAAATGGTTGGCAATAACACACCTATTTATAAATTAATAAGTACGTGAATATATGATATCATAATATATACTTTTAGAGCTCTATGCAAAATTAATAGTGCCCTGAACACAAATAACATTTAACCAATATTTGTCAATCTCATATTAATATGAGATCCATTTTTCCATTTTTTTATTGGTGCATTATAGTTATACATAATGGTAGGATCAGTTGTTACAAAGCCTTACATGCACCCAATATAATGATATAATTTGGTCAATATCCCTCCCCAGCACTTCCCCCCTCACTCATCTCCTCTCTCCTCCTCGTCGCTTTCTTTTACTGACCTCCCTTTGATTTTTTTGCTTATTTGTTTTTTCTGTTTTTATTGATTATGTGGAAATTATTTAGTATCTTAGAGATACAAAATACCTTTTTATACCTTTTTCTTATCCGCTTTTTCTCTCCTTTCCTTCCTCCCCTCTCCTCTTCTCTTTCCTCTATCCTATTAGACTTCCTTTAGCTCATCTATTAACTTGTATTTCAATGGTTCTTTGCGTAATCTTATCCTTCACTCCATCTTTCCTTTATTTTACTCTATCATCCACATATGAGAGAATACATTTGACCTTTGAGTTTCTGGGTTTGACTAATTTCACTAATAATGATAATTTAAGATGAGATCCCTGTTCAACTAGTATATATGCATAAGCATATCTTCAGATGTCAGAAATATATGATTTTTCATTTTGTACAGAGAAATGAGTGATTTCTGTGGTGATAAAATATCACAATCATATATTACTTGGTTACATATATTCATAATTTGCCGTAGCAAGTGCTGTGAGAGTCTTGTAAAATATAATAAGCTGGGATTGAGTTGTCATTCATACATGCACACACCCACAGATATAATGTCACAAGTGTATGGGTGTTTTATGTTTGAATATGTGTAGGTACTTGCTAAGTAGTACAATACTTTGCTGTCTAATTTATTAGATTTATTATATGATTCATTCATGTATTCATATAGGTATATATAAAATAGGTCATAAAAATGTTTACACATTGTGGAACGATACCTTAAACACTGCTATATGCTATATGCCAAATGTCAGTCAAAGGAGTTATGAAGAAGGAGGAATACTGAACTTTGATCAAAATAAAAGATGAAGAATGGAAAATTTAAGAGGAGAAGGGCTTCAGCATATCGTAGTTTTACTACTTTTTTCCCCATAGATAAGAGAAACAAAGACAGAGGCAGAGAAAGAGAAGAATGAAAATTTTTCCTGGGGCAGGAAATCCTTAGACACTTGCATTATCCTGCCAAATGAGCGCCTCTGAGCCCACTGCTCTTATCCTGGGACTGTGGGCAGGAAAGCTTCTTTCTTGTAGAAAGAAGATGGCCAACCTCCCTCCTCCACACCCTCAGGACTTCAATTCCTGCCAGGAGGGAAAGGAGGACTTTCGTAGAAACTGTTATGATGTTAGAAGGTACCACAGTCAGGAAGGAGAGAAGGAGGCTGATGTGCATTGCTGTGTGACTCTAAAGGGCCCCTATGCTGTGGCAGGAAAAAGTCTGGAGAAAAGATCTACCCAGCTGAACTGTGAATCCGGAAAGCATCCCTGAAGCTCTAGGAAAAGCATCTCCTCTACAAGGTTTCTCTTTATCTTTTTCAAGTTAGTGCAAGAGAAAATGCAACACATTTGTGTAACTCTATCCCGAAGCCTGGTCTCAGATCTCACAAGCCCATATCTGGATTGTCATCCCACCTGCTTCAAGGGAAACACGTCTCTCTTGTGGAATGCATCTGAGAAATTTATTATGGGAATCTGCAGAGGAGGGCAATATTGATAGATAGCCCAGACCTATGTGTGCATGAACACACACACACGTGCACACTCAAGATTAGAAGTGTGTCCCTCTCCCTATTCTCATTACCTGTCAAAATATTTTCATGCAATTCCAAATCACCTATCCCAAACCCCATATCCACCCCCTCCCTGAACAGTGTGGCATCTTCCAAATTACTATATTACTTTCTCAGTAAGGAAACAGAAAAAAAAATCAATTTTACATCCTATAACCTGCCACCTCACACACACAAGCACACGCACAGTGCACACAATGATCCTTTTGTCTTGCCTTACAGTGGAATTCTGGATAAATATACTGGTGCTAAGCCCAGGCACATTTGAAATCTAGAAGCGGAGAGAAAATTAAACACTAGGTGTGCAAAGAAGCTCAAAGGAATCAGTGAGTTTTACTGGAACAGAACTAGGGAAAGCATTCTCTTACATTCCCTGGCTCCATAATATGAAAAAAAATTATCCCTAAAACAGAGAGGTAGAAGAAGGGAAAGAAAAGGTTTTTTTAAAAATGGACAACCATAAAAAGCTTTATAATTTTCTTTTAAGATAAATCAGCAAAGGGAGGCCCAGTCTGCCATTGCTCTGAGGGCTCTGGGATCCCACGCCCATTTTGATCTGCACTGAAATTAACAATCAGTCAGCCACTTTATGAAATATTATCTTTGTTAGCTTTACCACTAACAAAAATACACTTGCAATTTTTCACATCCACACACTACATCTATTAAAGCAATCTGGGAAATTAGTTTGAGATAAACTGTACAGCAATTTTATTCATAGCTTTCCTGTATCTCACACTGTTAATCTGCATCACAGCTCACTAAATAGTGCCTAATGTTTATTGCATTTAACTGAATGTATACGATTCTGAGGGTACGCCAGGGACCGATTATCATAATTATACATGTTTCTATGGAAACCCACAAGTCTATCAGTTTTGATTCATTATATTGTTATACCTTCTAGCACTTTCTAATTATTAGGTGCCCATAAAAAGTCTCAGTCTTGCTGTTACTATAGAAATGAGCTATAGACAGGCCTCAATTGTTAACCCTTCAAGGACCAAAATATATAGACTCAGACAGCTGGTAGCTATTCATGTAACTGAAATAGCTAATCATTTTATCTATTATTTAAATTCATAATTGATTTACTCTTATTAATTTCTGGAAATATTTCACTCAGACAACTCATGAACAATCGCCTCAGATTTTTAATGAAACTGTCCTGACTTTAAGGTTCCCCATTCCTTGACATTTCCTCTCAGGTATGACAAAAGATACAAGAAAACGAATGCTCTCCTGACTTGGTGAGCCCAAAGTGCAAAAGGGAAGTCTTTCCAGACTGATTTCTAACTTCATAGATAAAGACACATGTGCTGGAGTAAACATAGAATTACATGTTGAGTGATAAAGCAGATAAATCAGAATATAATAGTGAAAACTCAAATGTACTGAGAGTCTTTAAATCAAGCATCTGAAATTGTTTTACAGCAACATGGCTATTTAGGTATAATTTAATATTGCTACTTAAGTTGCAATTTGTAATTTAATATTTTCATTTTGCTTTTTCTCCTAGATTCACTAACAGAATCTTGTGAAAATTGAAAGGGACTGAGCAGTTTCATTGTCTCTCTAACCCTCCTGCTATTATAGTTTTCAATTAGAAGTGCCTTTTAATTTAGATCAGGAAAGCTCTCCTAAAGTGACAGCTCGCCCTTCACACTGCATATCTATTTATTTCGGAAGTCAACACACCATTCAATAACCTGAGAACAGCCCTGATTGCTATGCTAATAGTATTCAGAAATATGTCGACACCCATGGAAACAAGTAAACTAAGGCTAATTCATAAAGTGAATAATAAAAGGCAGAGGGAAGCCTTTCATACTTTCTACTGCTTCAGCTGGAATCTTAAGCTTACAAATTTAATTTTTCCCCCTCCCTTAGGGAAATGAACGCTATATGATAACCAAACTGAAATTAGATTTCACCTAATATTACAGCCTAGCCTATTTGACGCGGCTTGTTTTATTATATAAAGCTGCAGAGGGAAGCAGCAGAGACAATGCCCGTGTATGTTAATGCTTGTGTGATCTGGGAGTTGCTTGCTTCAGCCACAGCTTTCTTCAGCTCAGAGCTAAATGCATTTCACTTTGCGAGGTGGGGGGAGGCGAGGGAAAGCCATGAGAATTTTAAATGTATGCCCACATTAAAAAACAACAGCACATGTTAGGTAACCATTTTCTTCGTAGTACGAGCCCAAACCACCAACGTCCATAGCAGCTCCCCACCAATTAGGAGAAAAAGAAATTGTATAAGCAACAAAAGAGATAGACATTTGCATGTTGAAGTTCAAACTCTTAAAAAAAAAAAAAAAGTGAACCGATCAAAGCCTTTTGTTCCCAGCTCCTATGTTGCTGTTGGCTTTAGACAAAAGTAGATTAGCTACTAAATAGGAAATTTATAGATTAGGAATAAATTGAATCAAATACTTTAAAAACTCCATTTATCAGTACAAGTACACACATATATTATTGTGTGTGTATACAGCATGGAAATTAATTATTCATTCACATTAAAATTAGTCTCCTTCCCAAACCCAGATATTGACTACCCAGACTATTTCAGCCACATATATATATATATAAAATATGCATATATACATACATATATGTTTTATTTACTCATACAATTTAAAATAAACTTGTCCTTATTCACCTTGATTATACTTTCCTGTTTGTATTTATTGATTATTCAACTCAACTTGGCATTGCCCTTCAAAATCTGTAAAGTCTTTTCATACGTTTTAAACTAAGAAAATATATGCATGCAATTAGATAAACTCTAACAAAACATGTGTATGCAGAAAATAAATCAGTGTTTCTAGATAATCCAAAGAATTATGTGAGAGTGCTGGTAGGCTAGCATTTCACACACTTGATTAATAAGCTTTAAAAGCAACAAAGAACACTTGTGAAAGCAGGTGCTACCTGGTATGTGCTGTTGGAGAATACCTAAAGATCGCTGCTAAGTTAGTAATCCTGGAGGGGATAGATGGAGGTCAGGTACCAGGGTCATTGGGGTGATTAGGCAAAGAAAGCAGAGAGAGTCAGTCATCCAAGCAGCAAGCATATTACCACCTGGGATGTCATTTATTTCCAAAGAGATAGAGTGGAGAGTCAGGTCCCTGCATGGTAAAACCATGAATTAATTATATTCTGCACCCCATCCCCCCCCCAGCATAAAGTGCTCAAATTTTCCTTTTTGGGTGATGGGGGGAGAGATGACTTATCTTTCACAGTTGGATGTTCAAATCCCAGAGGAGAGAGCCAATAAAAGCAGCTTGTAGTGACAAAAATCCAGGAACTGTACCATCACTATCCAGCAAACTGAAGTGTTTTAGAATTTATATTTATTTGCAGCACTTTACCACTGAGGAAAATGTCTAGTCAACTAGAGAAGGTCTAAATTCTTGGTTTTTGATGCTTAGGGAGAGGTGCAAAGACATTAGTGTGTTGCGATCCTCTTCAGCAGGAAAGGAATTGCGGAGAAAGAAGACCAGCTCTTGGCCGGGAGGCTTCCAGACCCACACAGCAGGCCTTGGGCATGGTTCCTAAGCCCCACAGATCAGTTTTCCAGAACAGTGGCGGCCAGGTCCTTGGCGGAGGGAGCAGACCAAGCCATCCGTCCTGGAATGTGAAGGGTGAAGTGAGGGATAGTGTCTCTGTGGGCTGGTATTTAGGGGCCTTTGGCAATGGGCCCCAACAGTTACTGGAAATCAGGAAGGAAAATAGATGGTTTGCTCCTAGATTAGGAAATAGTAAATGATAAAGGAGCAAGGCCAAATAAAAGAAAATGAATTCTGAGCCTACTGAAGGACAGTGTTCCATGGAGAAAACTAGAAGGAAAAAAAAAAAAAGGAGAAAATACTGCTAAGCAGTTGCCACAAACAGGAAGAACTCAACCTGCTCTATTCCTCCTAATACCCTTCTTTACTGATTTTTTCCCCTGTACACTGAACATAGGCAAAGTCATCCCTTTTAACTGTCAATTCCTATGCCTGCGTAAGCACTAAGATTCTGGGCAGAACTAGGTTACAAAAATTAGGACAGTAAAAGAGCTGCTCCCATAACAGATAAAACGCGATCGCTACACAAAAGGACATCAAAGCATTTTAATGTGTTTATTTTTCACAGGCCCTGTGTGTTATTTCAGTAAAATAATATGTTTATCCTTAAGGAGCACAAGAAGACAAGTAGTTTAGTTTCTCCTATTTAAGTATCTGAAAAAAGAATATAGTTCTTTCCCTCTTTCTCTCTCTCTCCTCTCTCTCTCTCTCTCTCTCTCTCTCGCGCGCGCGCGCACACGCACACACACACACACACACACACACACAATTTTGCTCTTCCTTTTACTTCTCAGGGCATCAGCCGAGCACTCATTATTATTTGCTCTGAGAAATAGTCATTTTAAGAGAGTAATCAACAATGCAGGGATGCTTACAACATATGTTTGGCTTTTATGCCACTAAGAGTTTAAAAGCTCACAAATCACGTGTGTTGGTGAATGTTTGTTTGAGTCCGACTCATGAAGAGAGTTCCTCGGACATTCCACCGATTGCATAGATGGTGCATATCCAGTCCTGGGCTCATTATAGTCTATTCTGGGGCAGTGCATGTATACTAAACCATTAAACAGAAATCAGTGCGCTCACCAGCAGGTGTAAGGTCAGGGTGCTGAGTGAGAGCTGGGAATATCAGTGACTTGAACATGTGCTGGGAGGAAGGGTAGGCTTAGCTCACTGAAGGGAGATGCAGAAATATTGTTGACAAAACTGGAAAGTATGATCATCTAAAATGGAGAGTTTGTGTAGATGGGGAAAACAAGGAGATTAGTGGGTGTTGACTGATAGATGAAGGAGTGTATTATTGTGTTGTTCATGGAAAGTTATTAACTGTGTTTCTGAAAAACCAATGTGCTCTATGCTTTAAGGAAGAAATAGTTGGAAGTCATGTGTCAGAAGACGAAGAAGAGGAAACACTTTGGTCCTGGGGCCAGACAGAGAATATTTCATACTGTAGACAGGAGGTTTATACCAGCGTGTTCACAGGGAGAGGAGAAAGGAATGAATGTGATGAAAGAGAAATAAATTGAGCACAGTGTGAGGAGAGGAGGGGATAAAGTGTGGGCCCAAACAACTGATGCAGGGACATAAAGGCAACAATGCCACCTTCAGTGGAAATGCTTTTTGTTTTGTTTTGTTTTGTTTTTTGTTATTGATGTTTTTTGGTACAGGGATTGAACCCAGGGGCACATAGCAACTGAACTAGCTTGATTTTTTTTTGATGTATCATTTGAGTTTGAGGTGATGATAAAGTTGTACAGGCCAGCACACTAATGACCTGAAAAATTTCCAAAGAGTGAGGTTATTAGTTTTCATTCTCATGGTCATGCTTACAAATTACTGTTTTGTGTTTCAAATGTGCAAATTGGTGAATGAGTAAGAATGAATAAAAATAAAAGTAAATGGTAGACATGGTATCACATCTGACACCACAGAAATGAACACATTCTATACAAAGATGTGGAAAGGGAATCATAACTGAGGATCGAATATGATTTTCACCTGCCTATCAACCAAGGAAGAAGTAAAATAAGGAAGGAGAGGAAATGGGAGGAGCCACCAAAATGGAAAAAAGTGAGAAAATAGGACATCAAGTGACAGGAATAACAGCCTAAGATGAATATCTGAGCTGTGAGAAGTTCTTGTGGTCTTGAATCAGTGTGTGTGTGTGTGTGTTACAAAGAGGACAAAGCCGCACATTTGAAAGCAGAAGAAGAGAGGCCAGTGGACAAGGACGGGATCAATGCTCCACTGTGAGGATTGCTATTGACACAGCTCCATCCAGAGAAGGGAGAAGGGAGGGATGCAGGGAGGGACTCAGGAGGACTTTAGACCTCAAAATGGAGGCCCTTCTGAAAATAAAAGAAGAGAAACAATTTTGGTGGTGATCCCAAGATATTTTGAGGTTTGAAAATTTGAGGTTATATACACAAAGATAGAGGTAAGGAAGAAAAAAGGAATACATGCCAGATGGTTTCAAACCAGAAACAAAATGAGAAGGGTTTGCCAGACTTTACAATCACCCAGACCTGGCATACATCTGGCTTCTCATGATCCTGCCATTATTTTCTGTCTTAGGTTGTTGGGAAAATTTCATATTTCCAGAAATAAAGAAAAAGAAAATTTAAAACATGAGCGAGAGAGAGTGAGAGAGGAAGGGAAGGAAAAGTCAGGACAAGAAAATTTAAAAGTAGAGGATTACATAAACAAATATGCTACTAATAACAATGCAATCATACCAGAAGGAACCCTATGGTCTGATCACTGGCCAACTTTCCTCTCTCAGCTCTCCCAATGGCTACAGATTGCCTTATGACCTGTCCCAAAGCCTCAACAGTAGTACACTGAATGCTGTCCTACAATAATTAACACATATTAAATGACAACTGTGTTAAGAGTGACATCCCTGCCATCTTATTTTAATCTTTATAAGATAGGTATTACTATCATCCCCATTCTATTGGTGAGAAAACTGAAGCTGAGAGTTCATTAACTGCCCAAGATGACTAAACCGCAACCTTCCAATCACAGATTCAAATATAAGTTCATCTTTTCCCAAAGTCCATCATTTCTGTCCATATTAGTGACACTTGATCTTGGTTGCACATCGGAATAGTGTGAAGATGTTTCAAAACACATAAATATCTGGGTGCTCTGATTTGTATATGAAGTGCCCTCTGCAAAGTTTTCTTGTTGGAAACATGATATCTAGATCAGCAATGTTTGGCGGTAAAGTGATTTGATTATGAGAGTTGTAACCTCATCGGTGGACTAATCCATTTGATGAATTAATAATTTGACTGGATGACTGGGTGGTAACTGTAGGTGGGTGGACCGTGGCTAGAGGACTAGAGGAAGCAGGTCTCTGGGGGAAAGCCCTTGGGGATTGTACTTTGTCCCTGGTGGCCCTGAGCTGAGTATCTGCACCACTTCCTTCTGTCGTGAGATTCTGCATTGTTTCAACCCAGAGCAACGCAGTTGGCTGACCAGGGACTGCACCTCTTAAACCGTGAGCCCAAAATAAACTTTTTCTCCTCTCATTCATTCTTCTCAATTGCACCAGGCTCCATCATCACAGAATCCAAAATGCCTATGGACATGGAACTGGCAGCTGTGTGTTCCCAATTGTCCCAGGCGAACCTGCTGTGTGGTCATCATGGAATTTCATTTTCCTAGACTGTATTTCAGTCCCCTGTCACCCTTTTGTTTTTACCTGACTTCCTCAAAGTTAGTCCATTATTTTTTTTTAAATCAGTGTTTCCTCTGGACAAGAGGAAAAACCATTTCTTAGTGCTCTTATGTTTTCAATTTCCTGGTTTTCTCATCTTTCTTGCTAGAAGGAAATGATTCTTCTCTATTAAATCTAAATCGAGATACATAAATACCTACTATAAACACAGCATTTGTTATTCTTAAAATATTTATCAGTTACTATTTTTTAAGCACTGCCTTAAGAGTAGAGTTAGTGAAAAAGACAATACAGGAAATAAAAAGACTCAGGATTTGAATTCAACCTTTTTATTCTAGATTCAGTCTTCTGATATGAGAATATATTTATGTATTTAAAATTATAGGAGAAAAGTTATTATAATTGTGGGGTTGCTTCTGTAAACATGAAATACACACAATATGTATCCTTCTATAAACATGAAATATATGTAAACAATATGTATTCTGTAGTTTGAGCAGGATGATAAGACCATGTGCCCCAAATATTTCCCTACTAGTCTGGAATTCTCATGACTCTTCTGAAACAAACATCAAATTTAAAGTGACTGTGCTTCAATAAGGATTATTGTCACCCACCAGTTACAGAACACTTGATTTTGAAGAACTTAAGCAAGTCAGTTTTTTCCTACCCAAGAATCTGATTTCAGAAGGGTGCTGGCATTGGTTCAGTGACTCTCAGTATCTCAGTGACTCTCTTAGCAGTGACAAGATGGCTGCTGCAGTGCCATCACTTATATCTGCATTCAAAGCAAAATAAAACAAAAAAGGGCCTCTGTGTCGGCTGTGTTAAGAAAGCAATCTAGGGGCTGGATCAGTGGCTCAGCGGTTTCGGTGCTTGCCTGGCAAGCTTGAGGACCCGGGTTCAAACCCCAGCACCACGTACACAACTACATGTTGGAGCAACTAAGGCCATGTGAAAAACTAAATAAAGTTGTTTCTCTCTTTCTCTGTCTCTCTCTCTCACTGTCCCTCTCTCAAAAAAAAAAAAAAAAAAGAAAGAAAGAAAAGAAAAGAAATCTACCCTGAATCCTTAGCTTAGGTCTGCTGCACATTTCATATAAACTGTGCTACACGGTCATCCTAGGGAGATGGGGAAATTGTTTTAACTGTTCTTGAATCTTAAGGGGTAGATCTAGGAGAATGGGTTTTTAGTGGCTATCTGGTTAGATATTGTCTAGGCTCTAAGTACAGTCTTTAAAATCTATGTTCAGAATGTACTGTACTTGTGAGAGGAGGCAAAACATAAGGATCTCTAGCCTTTCTTCATCTGTTCAGCGTAGTTTATTAAATAAGCTGAATGTTTTCTTGGAAAGCACAGAGCTTTGATCCCAGGGAAGGCAGGAGTTTTCCAACAAGAAGAGGCCAATTGTGAATGATTGGTCAACGTATGTGTAAGAACCAAGAGGGACTGAGGATCTCAGCCCCTGCTGTGAGTGGAAAGGGAGGCAGCTGTCCTCAAACAAAAGAGCTGCACAGAGAGAGGCTGCCAAAAGGTCAGAGAAATAGAGGACCCAGCTTGGATGAAAGTCAGCCCTCTCTCCATGAAAACTGCTTCTCATACTGTAAAAGTCATCTCTCTTCCAACAGCTTTATTGAGATATAATTTAAATACCATATAATTCACACATTTTAAGTGTATATTTCAATGATTTTTAGCATATTCACAGATATGTGCAAACATCACCATGGCCAACTACAGAACATTTTCATCATTTCAACAAAAAACTCTGTACCCTTTAGCTATCACCTCTTTCCCCATCCGCTTCCGCCTAACCAACCACTGGTCCAATTTCTGTTTATAGAATTTCCTGGTCTCTATATTTCAGATAAATGGAGTCATATATGTAATATGTGACCTATTGTGATTGGTTTCTTTCACTTAGTATTTTCAGCATCAATGCATGTGATAGTACGTGTCATTGCTCAATCCTCTTAATGATTGAATAATATTCCATCATATGGACATACCACATTTATCAACTCATTAGATAATGGACATTGGGCTGTTCCCATCTGTTGGTTAGATGAATAATACTACATGATATGTGGACACAAGTTTTTGTGTAGGCACATGTTTTTATTCTCAAAGAACTACATCTGTGAGTGGAATGTATGGATTACGTGGTAGCCCTATGTTAACCATTTAAGAAATAAGCAAAGTGTTTTCCAAAGTGGCTACACCCTTTTCCATTCTCACCAGAAGCATAGGAGGGCTTTGGTATCTTCACATCCATGCCAACATTTGTTTGACTCTTATTTGAGCAGTTCTACGGAAGGTAAAATGATATTTCATTGTGTTTTTTATTTTCTTTCATCACTATCACTGTTAAGCATATTTCATGCGCAAATTGACTGCTTTATATCTGATTTGAATAACTGACTGTTCATATCTTTTGTCCATTATTAATTGGACTGTCCTTTGTATTGAGATGTGAGGGTTCCATATATAGTCATAATACAAGTCTCTTAGCAGACATATGGACTGCAAATATTTTCTCTCATCCTTGAGCAGTCTGTTCACTTTCTTCATAGTGTCTTTTGAAGTGCAGTTTAAATTTAGATGCCAACCAGTTTATTCACATTTTCTGTCTTGGGGTGTGCTTTTGATGTCATATCTAAGAATTCGTTGACAAATTCAAGGCCCTGAAAATTTGTCCCTAGATTTTATTCTAAAAGTTTTATGGTTTTGGTTGTTGCATTTAAGTCATTGGTCTATTTTGAATTAATTTTGTATGTGGTGTGAGGTAAAGGCCTGTCTTCTTATCTTTTCTAAATGTGTCTATCCATTTTTTGAAAAAGAACTATTTTTGCCTGCTGAATGGTCTCAGCGTCTCTGCTGAACATCAGTTGGGTAAAGACACATATGCTTATATCTGGACCCTCAGCTCTATTCCTTCCATCTATGCGTCTGTCCTTGTGCCAATACCACATTGTTGGTTATCACTGCTTTGTAGTTAAGTTTTGAAATCAGGAAGTGTGACTCTTCCACCTTTGTTCAAGATTGTTTTGGCAGTATCGAGTCTCTTGCAATTCCACATGAGTTTTAGAACCAGTTTGCCAGTTTCTACAAAGAAGCCCGCTGGGATACTGACCAGGCTTGCACTGTACCTTTAGATCCATTCTAAGAGCATCGCCATCTTAAAATTTCCCAGTCTCTTGTTCCATAACTGTTCTAATATTGTTAAGTCTTAAAATTTTTTAAACATAAATGTTAATTTTAATGTTAAATATTAAAAATATTTGTATTGTCCCTTTGCTTTGTTTAGCCTATTTCACCTTATTACTCACGTGGAACAGAGAATTGTAATTCTAAGTACTGTAGTTTGGGCAAAGGAAACCATAATTAAGGAACAGAGTGGTTCCTGTGAATAAATCCAGGTAGAACAGTTCTCTGAAAGATTAATCTTTTGTGTTTGGCGGGGGCAAATCCTAGAGGCATTCCATTCCTGGGCCTCATTTGGGGTCATCTCTTTCTTCCACATGCTGCAGCCCCCGGGCTCCCTTCCTTTTTATTGCTGTGGCTGCCATGGCAACAGTTCATATGGGCTGGAAGAGAGATGAGGCCTCTCTGGAGCCATCATTAATGCTACTCTGGCCAGCAGGGGGTGCCAAGAAGAGCAGCCACTCCCACCTTCTGTTTTCAAGGATTCAGGCCTGCCCCCAAGAAAGCCAAGGACCTGGAGCTAAGGGTGACCTGTGTGCTGCTACAAGGACACTATGAGCTTTAGGAGGAGGTTTATAAGAATTTGTGAGGATTTCTCTAGGAATTTGTGTTCGGACACAATGTATGAGTGAGTAGCTATATAGGAAATTTTAAACTTTAAATTCAAGGTATGAAAATAGGATTCTTACAGAAATCAGCGACCATCTTTTTTATTTTTTTTAATTTTAATACACAAGAATTCAATTCTGCATTTCCTGCATTCAGAGTGTTCACACGTGTAAATTTCTCCTCTCTTTGTGCACAGCGCATTGAATATCCTAAGAATTGGCAAATGTTCATTAAGTTGAGTTTCAATGCCTGGTCTCTGGATGCTGAAGCAAACACTGTTTCCATTCAGGTTATGCCTGAGAAGCACCCCCCAGTCTTTTCTTACTGTCATAGTATGAATCCCAACAGGACACAGGGTAAATATTTTAGAATTCTATTTCATGTATGCATCAAACTATTTTACCTCACACACCTGTGCAGTCAAGCAGTTATTAATTAAAATGTAATGTCAAATACACTTTGGAAACAGTGGGGAGGACAAGGTAATGCCTCCTATCACCTCTCAACAACAGCATCATATGGATACTCATGTATTAATGTCTAGATTTATATTATGTGGAATAATTTGCACTAGAGGCATTTCTGACCTACGATCTTGAGATTTCCTTATCTTCAATGCCTTTGACTGGCAGTTTTTACCTTTGCAAATTCTTTGGTATGCAATGGATGCTGCATGGTACACACAGTTGACTAAATATTTATCAAATATTCAGACACTTACTCAGTGGATTAATTATTGAACAGGCTTTCACTGAACTGTCTTTCTCTTTGCTACAGCAAATTCTCTGTTGCTCAGTTGACATATGTTCTGAGGAAGTAGGGAAACAGCCAACTCAGCAAATCATATTGCTTTCAAGGTTATGCATGTAAGTAGGTGAAGACAAGATGCACATGGAAGCCCACATCACTGATTTGGCAGGTTCAAAAGTACATTTAAAGATGTGTAGGAGAGTCTAAATTAGTTCGGTTTGACTTATTATTAAATTCAATTTTTTAAATGTCTTTAGAAATTTATTAACTGATAAGGAAAAGGAATTCTTTTAACAGCTAAAATAGTTATTTTCAAAGAGAGTTAAAGTAATCTGTATGCTGTGTCATTGATTTTCCGTAGCAAATCCAAGACAGTTCCTTTATTCTCATTTTAGAGATGAAGATGAGGTTGCATTACTCATTGATTTTCCCAGAATCGCACAACTGAGAAGTGGCCAAACAGGCACTGGAATTTGTGTTCTATTTTATTTGGAATAGAATAGCAATGTCATCAAAGAGGAAAATGAAGATAGCTGCTATTTAGGAAATCAATTTTAGTTGCGTATGGTGGGTCACACCTGTAATCCCAGCAACTAGGGCGCTGAGGTAGGAGGATTGCAAGTTCAAGACCAGCCACAGCAACTTAGCAAGATTCTAAGCAACTTAGAGAAATCCTGTCCCAAAATGAAATATAAAAAGGGGTGGGGATGTGGCTCAGTGGTTAAGCACCCCTGGGTTCAATCCCCAGTACCAAAAAAGAAAGAAAGAAAGAAAAAAGAAAAGAAAGAAAACAGGATTTTATTGTAATAATACTTTCATCATTGTCCATACTCAGTCTTGCAATTATGTAGTAGAACTTTCAACTTTTGTTTTTCATAGATTCTATCAAAAGTGAGTTATAGCTTCCTTAAATGAGAAAGAGTGGGGGAGAGGGGAGATCTGAGATCCTTTTGGACTCTTATAAAAGCAGATGTGCCATGATATCAGAATACTTAAGTGCAGGATGAACAAATGTCTAGCTATCAAGTGATCATATGATCAAAACCAGAATCAGTCATCCAAAATTGGTAACTTTAGAGAGGATTACTGAAATAAGAAGATGGGGGGGGGGATAGAAACCAAATTCTGCCACTATCCAACTGTGCCACAGTTTTAAATAATAAGACCCTGCTTTGGGTCTTTAACATTGAATTGGCACTCCTCAGAAATATACAGTTCCTTTACACAGTTTAACTTCTGCATCCAGTTAAACTGAGGGAATTTTGTATTTCCTTGATAAGAAGAACAGATCTCACAATACCTTGCCCGCTTATCTCTGCATTTTTATATTCAAAACTAATACCTGGAGCAGGTGATTTCCACTAAACATACTCATTACAAATCATTCCAGTTTACTTCTAAATGCTAACTTTCTTAACTTTTCTCCAACAACATTCATAATCTATTCAATCTAACAGCCTGCTTCAGAATCAGAGGACTTTACACAATATTCTTGGCATGAAGGGAAAGAAATAATTTTGAAATAAGGCACTTTATCTAACATGCTTCCAAATTGTGTCTTATGAAGAAATGTTTAAAGAAAGACAGACATATCTTGTATAAGTGATCATTCATATCTATTCTAAACAGGTCTAAATTTTAAGATTACTGACCAACCATTAATTACAAATGTATTGTTTCAAATAAATAATAATAATACAGGTTATAACATTATCAGCAGATGTGTTCCTGTTGTAAAACTCGGATGGTATATTTAATTACTTGTAAGTAATAGAAATGCTTGACATAAACTCTTGAGACTTCAGATGCGGAGACATTTTGTGAAAAGCTTTGCCATCCACTAGCATACGCCATTCTTTCATTCAAGACAAATATGTGGGCAAATCAGCAGGAGCCCATTCGGGCTTCCAGACAGTGCCCTGGAGCTGTCCACAGGAAGGTGCTGGAAAAGGCAGCCGCAGATGGTCCAGGTACACAATTATTTCAGCCTGAAATACAGCAGAATAATCAGACTTGTGTCAGAGTGTTGCTACAGCGCACATGACCTGGAAACTGTTTCAGCAAAGGTTACAGAACACTCCTCAGTCTCCTTGGATAATTATAAATACAAGAGGTTTTTCTCTATAAAATAGGGGAAGATTCATATAAGACAAGAAACCATTTATTTAGTCTTAGAGATATAAATGACATTCCTAATAAGTAGCTGGCTGACTTCTAAATAACTGACATTTTTCTCCCAGAAGATTTAAGTTCTTTATAGAAGAATTTAAGTTCAGACTCCACGGATGTTCCCAGTATTTGTAACTTCATACTGGAAAAAAATCAAACATCATTTTAAAAAATCAGATGTTTACCCCCAGTAGAATTACCCTCCAAGAAAACTGAAAGGAAAGGGGACAAAAGGATTTGTAGGTTTAGCAATATACAAGGACTGACTTTGCAATCCATGGTAAAGGTCAGGTGTAATATTCAAAAACAAATTAAAGGGCAGCCATTCTATTGGACTCAGAAGATTCCAGCAAATGTTGGACACCCATGGGCATTGGCTCAAAATGTGTTTATTGTGATCACACCCCAGATGATGTTGCAAGTACTATTAAGGACCCTATTCACCACCATCCTTCTTGCATTATGTATGCAGTTATTGTCTTGCATTATGTGCTATCTAAAATGATACAAAAACATTTTGCTGAAAAATAAACCATTGGTTTTATGCTTAACACCAGGATTACAAAATGTGATGTCATGAATTATTCATATCATTCGATTTAATGTAATCATTTTCTCCCCAGCACTAAGCCTCTGTGAATGGTGTCCTATGCAGCCACTGTTTTGAAGAACTTAATACTAGGGGGAGAAACACCTGGCATTAACTGACACTGAATTAGGCTCATTGTCACTTTGGAAAAAAAAAATTGCAGTTTAATCTTTGATCTTCTGTACATCCTAATTCCAAGGAACCTTTACCAGTGCTACAAAACCAGCCAACCTTAGGAATTCATAGAAATATTGACCTCGGCATTTAGACATAGGCACATATAAAAGTGCACGCACACATTTGAAATTTGAACTACAGAATGGAACTCATCTTTATTTCATTCAAAGCAAAAATGGGACACACTTCTAATGTGTTTACTCTAATAGCAAATAGATTCTGATATACATTTATACTTCATTTAGAGCAACTCTTTCCCTCTACTGACCTTATCACAAAGCACTTTGAGAAAGATAAATACATCAGTGCAACTTGGTCTACAGATCAAGGTAACTTATCTTCAAGGCAGTCCAAAAACTTGAAAACCAGGATTAAGAGTATTTCTGAATATTTTAAATACCAATAATGAAATGATGAAAAGTAACTTAAAACTGGTAGAAGTCTAAGAATCTGAATTCCTTTTGACGGGGTGCCCTATGTTTGACTTTTATTTTATATTTTAATATGTAAAGGCATACTAAAAATGCTTCCATTAGTCTTAAATTAGAAGATGGTTCATTCTGGGATTGAATATATGATCACATTACCATAAGAAGAGGTTAAAGCCAGCAAACCCAGTCCTTTTCATTGCCCATCTTCTGAGCTACTAAACAAAAAAAATAGTATTTTTTCACTCAGAATGTGTGAAGACTCACACATTCTCAAATGACATACTGTGATATATGACATGTCAAAAATTGACAGGGTTCAAAAATATGGAGTTATTACTTCAAATTAAAAAGAATAATTTGCAAAATGTATACAATTGTAATCGACAGGAATGAGAACAGGTGAGCAAAGACACTTTCAGGCATCATAATAAGAAAAGGAAAGAAAGGAAATGCACTAAGAAAAAAGAATACGGCAGTTTAAGAATTAATGATACCCAAATATACATGAGATAATTCACCTATATAAATAGCAAGAGGATGAACAGTTTGTGCATAGGTCACAACTTTATTTCTGGAACAATTTGAACGTCTCACAGAATCCAGCATTTTGTCCTGCACACAGTTGGGATTCAGCCGTGTCATCTGATTGATAATGAAGAGTCCCTGTGGTCAACCCAACAGTAATTGAATGTCCATTTTTTATAAGGTCATTGTAAAATCTGTCCACTGCTGCTTTGTGATAACAAATACATGAAAAACTTGAAGCTCGATTTTTACCAAATAATAATGAATTGATTATGTTCACCACTTTCTGAAATAGCAACGAGGTTAGAGGAGGGTTGCCGTGGAAGAGGCAGAGTGGCAGATGGAAAATCTTCTGTAAGCTAATGGTTTCTTTGATTTACTCCTAAAATACTTTTTTTCCCACTTTAAAAACCCTTAGGTAAAAGGAAGTTTCTCTTTCCCCTAAATAAAAATTATTAGGCGTTTTGCCTATCAATCCTGGTAGCATGCTTCAACTAGAGTCTCATTAACATTGTGAACTGGTCCAGAAGACACTGTGTACATGAGAAGAGCTGCCTCGCTTTCATTTCAAGAGCACCTTGACCTTCTCCAGCAGAGGCATCTTGTGTTCCTATCAGGGTTCTTACTGCTTCCCAGTGTGGCCGCCTGGTCTCCCAAGAGTCCAAGAGCCTGTGGGCACAGGGTGGTCCCAGAGGTAGTCTGCAAAGGAAGCCCCTGGGGTCTTTTCATTTGCTCACTCTCACACTTACTGAAGTTTCAAAAAAAAAAAAAATTATCATGTAGTCAAATCCAAAAAAAAAAAATGTTTGTGCTCTTTAAAAAAAAATCTGGAGAACTGAGAACCAGAGCCGAGCTTTAAGTCTCTCAGTGAAGCTACAGCCTAATTACTGCCTGCTGTGTGGCGCGGTTAAACACAATCAGTCAGAAAGCCTTAAAGATACAATATCCCTTTTCACAAACTGTCTGCTTGTCAATTCCAAGTCACCCCCCTGCTTTAAATCAACCAACCACAGAGCTGTTATGAACAGCAACTGATTTTCCATGCAGTGCTGCAAAACAAAATCACACCGTATCCTATTTTTAATGGCCACAGTTTTTCAACTGCATAACAAGAGTTAGCTGGCACTGCTGAGCTGAACGGTATCAAAAAAATGGGTTCAAGTAGAAATAACATGGAACCCTTGAAGTGAACAAGTACAGACCCAATTACAAGTGCATTGTGATGCTCAGTACCAATTACATCCAAATAACAGTGGAGCAAATTCCCCCTTAATAGTTATATTGTAGACATCAACTTCTTTTATTTTTGTTCCTCCAGGATACAGCTTGATACTTAAAAGAAAAAGGAACCTGAATCACAAATATTATTTTATTAACACACAGTCTATTTATGCACATTTATGATGTCAGCATTAGGGATGTGGTAGCTCAGTTACCACGGAGAGGTGTTTTGCTTCTTTACATAGATTTCAAGGGTTCTCAGGAATTTCACTTGGGAAGATCAAATTCCCTTCCAGTGTACCGCTCATTAGAAACTGTCTTTCCTCAAACAATATGCTCTTTAATTATTGGAGCCTTAGGGATCTAAATAGGCAGTATGGGTATTTTTCTTTCTTTCTTTGCTTTCTTTGTATTTATTTACTTATCTATCTTTTATTTATTTATGAAACTTTAGCCCCATCTCCAAAGTAGTGGATAAAATTAAACAGTTTATGAATTGAGAAAGCTGCTACTTTGGTCCCTTGGGGCTGATATGTGACAAGTTCCTTAATAGCTAGAAGGAGAAAGAAAGGAAAAGAGGAAAACAAATGAGACTGAATAGGAACTAAGGAAAAGAGAAAGAAGATACAAAAAAATTCTTAAGACCCAGAGCCAAGGTAGGGGAAAAGAGAGGCAAGGGATATCAGATTAAATGAGGCATGAGCAAGACAACGTAGCCCTTGAATGTGCATTGCATTGTGTGGTATTGTATTGATGATCACAGAGTCGGAGGGCAAGGATATCCTGTCCAACCCTGGGCCACATACTGTTCCAGTAAGCAACCTCACTCCACTGGAGCATTCTGCTACAGATAGCCAGCTTCCATTTTTTTCCCTGGACATTAACATCACTTCCAATTTCTTCTGGACCAATACAGGGACTCCAGTAGTTGCACAGTGCCATATGTATTCAAAGCTAGCCAACCGCACTGGAGGATGGCTTTAAGGAAACACACACACACGCGCGCACACACACACGCACGCACATCTCAGAGTGCCATCAATGTGATTCCAAGGAGGAGAGCGCAGGATGTATTGGACCTTCCCTCTGCCATTTTATCTTTCTTTGGAACCATCAGATAGAGCACATGACCCAGCATTTTCCACCAGCTTTGTATCCGTTGCTTTCTCATCTTTTCTAATTAAGCATGAGCACCACCTTGAAACACAAAACAAGATGTGCTACTCGAAGAGAACAGTAAAATTCAAGTTTTTTAAATTTTTCATTTGAAATAAAAGATTAAAAAAGAGAGATGACACTGATGAAAAATAAACATTAGAAAACTACCAACTCATTCAACCCTCTCACTTTAGAGATAAGGAAACTGAGGCCTCAGAAGGACATGAATTCCACAAGGGATTTATCTCCAGCACGCGGTGGCAACAGCTACGACACCTGGCACCAATTCCAAGACTCGTGGTCGCTCTGGGAATGCTGTTTATTGTACATAGTGACTCACAAATCTAGGTTATATGAACTATAAAAAGCCTGACTCAGAACTCCAGAGAGTAAGGAGCTAATACAATTTGAAATATAGGCCATAGACGGCGGTGTGAGGATGTTTGTGGGGTTATTTTTCAAGGGAGCGTTATCCAAGGCAGCATTGAAAATGGTCATACATCCATTAATGAAGATGTGTCAGGAACTTCACGACATTAACCAGAATAGCTTTTGATGAAAATCAGTGTATATACTTCTGAGCATTTCTGGTGAGAGGGAAGGACAAGCAGAAATATGGCTGAGGTTGGAGCAAGGGGACAGAATGGGGAGATTCAGGCACGTAAGGAAGGTGGACAGTGTGGTAGGAGTGGACCCCCTGGAGGCCAGTGTGACATGGTGCCAAGGCTCCGAACCCACCAGCGACCCAGGACCGAACCTCCATCAACCTCCACCAACAGAAAGATCTGGAAGGTCAGGGAGAAGGTCATGACCCTTTCATCTACCCATTGTCCAACTTCAACCTCACCCAAAAAGTACTCAGTTGAGTTTCACTTCAGGACCTACCTGTGAATGATTTCACTCCTTCCTTTCCTTCCAAAATCTCCCCCAACCTTTGTCAACAGCTTGAGTTTCTTTAGACACTGAGAGCTAAAATGACCTAAAATGTAAATGACTGGATGAGGTAATGATTAAACAGTGAAATAAAAAAAAAAGAACTAGTCCATCAAATGGCAAAGACTGATGTGTGCTCTTTCCCTGTTTTGACAGAGGAGAGAGTGAAAACAAAAGGAGCCTCCTGACTACCTCATCTGCAGGGGGAGTAGGGTGGAAGCAATAGGTTTTTAAAGAGGAGGGAGCACAAGACAAGGAAACCTTCAACGGCATCACATCTTGCTGGAGCCCCGGAAGCTGAGCACCAAGTCTATTAGAATATGCAGCTAGGAGAGTGGAGTTTTATCCTTAAATGATTTATGAAGGTTTTTGTGGGGGAGTTTTGGAGACGTTATGGGGAGTTTTATTGTTTACTGCTTCTGTTGTTTTTAACATCGCTTCCTTCCCATAAAGAAATTTTCCCCCCAGGGGATTCTATCCCTGTAACTATATTGACTTAATTCTGAAGCACAGCACAATTAAAAGACGGCTCTAATTAATAGGCAATAGAATGGCTGTATGTAAAAGATTTAAGCAGTTTATGCTTGGTGCACTAAACGAATCTGAACAAAGTCACAAAAGGCATCAGGGCTCCATTAGAATTTATCAGCTAAGATGCTTGGAATATTTTTCACACTGGGTAGTCACATCGCTCCCTGCAGCTAGGATTGGACTAAAAGAAAAAAAAAAAGGTTGACATATTTTTCCGTATCGGTGGCAGCAAAGTGGCTTCTCCTTTTAGCGGAGAAGTGTCACCCACCAGAACAAAAGCACCTTTCCTTCAGGAATTCGACTTCTGAAGCACCACAGAAACACAAGAGAACCACTGTCACCCATGTTCCGCTGTGCAGCTGGGCTGAGTGGCTTGGACAGCCTGGGTTCCAACTGGCCCTGGCCATCTCTCTGCTCCTAAGTCCTTTTATGCAAAATGGGATAAGGACAGTGCATTCTTCCTGAGGGGTGGGGAAGACTTTGTGGGTAAATTCACAGAGGCACTCAGAATGAAGTCCAGCTGCACAGGGAACACTTGAGGAGCTGTGTTAAGATTACCATCAAAGTCCATCATCACGTGAAGCAGCCGCAATGCTGAGCACAGCTCATGTTTCACAGTGCCATATTTTGTCCAAAGGATGTAATGATGCATGCTTGAGGGCAGAATTACACAGAGTCACTGCAAGTCCTCTTGTCTTTGATAATCCAGTGTGATCCTTAAAGGTGTTACCTTTTCTAGAGTAAACATGCTCAGGGATTTCAGCATGGCAAAGCAGGTTAGGTTAGATTACATCCAAGATTGCTTCCCGCTAGGAGATGTAACGTGTGCTTTGGAAGACTGAAATTGCAAATCACTGTCTGAATTCCTCTAGAAACGATATGGAATTATCAGAACCATTATACTACAGTATACTTTTTTACTAGAAAGAGGAAAGAATAATTGATCTCACAAGTAAAATTCGGTATGTGTTCAACAGTTTTTCTTTCATCGTTTTTCAAAGTTATGGGTAGACTACACTGGACATCTAACAGGAACTCAGTCAATACGACACAGAAATGAACTGAATTATGTCCACAGCTCCATTCAGCCAAGGCCATCTTTTCCAATTTCTCAGCTTATCACCCTCACTGTTCCCTGATTCTGTGTTCACCTTCTTCCTGACCCTGTGCTCACTGGCACAACTTTAATCACTCTGTCTTCTTGGTCTATCCCCTATAGACAAGCTCAATTCGGCTTCTTCCTGACCCTGGACCACCAGCTTTCTATGCCAACATCTTTTTCTTCCCTTTCAATCCCTCTCATCCAATGACTCAGTAGTCTCTTATGGATGCCCAGAAAATATTTGTTGACTAAATGAATAATTCATTATATCCTAATGCTTTTACCACCCAGTGGTTAAATATAAGATTTTTATCAATTTTCTAATATTTCCTATATATTTTGAACACATTTCAAACTCTCTTTCAAATATCACTTGCGTTTCTCACTTATTTTTACACTAGGTCAAAGAACATGTTTAGAAACCAGGCTTAAAAGGCTATATGTGGTAAATACGCTATAAACTTTGAAAACATTAGCTCATTTTCAATGCCATTGCTCATAGCTTATCATATTTCTAAAATTGTGTGATCTAATAGTGATAATTAACACTGCTGTAGAGAAGGCTTGCGAATGAGTGCTGTTTTTCATAATTCTAAATAAATGTAGAGAACTGTGCCCTTTATTTAATGAATAGGGCCACTTCAGCCTCATAAAAAAGTACTGGTATTAAATGATTAAATATGGGACTTTCCCAATACACCAGTTAAGTCCTGTGCGACTCTTTTGTTTTAAACATTCCATCACAACATTTGGGAAAATAATACTACTTCCATTTTGCTCACAGCTACCCAGTTGTTTGATAAGCTACAAAGAGCTGGATTCATCAAAATGATGACAGCAGGTGGCTTTTCAAAATTTTAGCCACTAAAAAAAAATTCTATCAATTTTTATCTTCCTTCAAATATTAATGAATAGTTCCAGTGATAATTAGCAATTTTCCCTAATTACAGAAAATTGGCACTTCACAAAAAAAGAACTCGATATTACCTAGTATTGTGCCAGTTCTCCTATTAATTTGGAAATTCAGCAATTATCACCAGAACTACGTAGGTTAAAGTGTATCAGATTCTGGATAAACAACTTAAAATACCCAGCAATATGAGGTTTAGTGTTAGGAAGTTCAATATTGGCATTTGAAGGAAAAGCATTAGTGACCAAACCTTGCTATTGCAGCCCAGTGGGAAGATTTTTCTCAGTTTGGTTTATTTCAGCCTTGCCCCTGTTGATGACATCAGGTGCAGAACCTGGATGGGTTTCTCACTGTCTATTCAAAGAAACAGCAACAACGATAAATATATAAATTCTCAAACTGAAAGACAGCACACAACATTCTGCATCAGGTATTAAGAGGACATTAATATTGATTCTATTCTAAATTAAAATATATAAGAAGACGAGTTTCTTCAGCATCTTTTTCCAGGTGAAACATAATGGACACCTTCACATACTTATCAACTTTTGATGTGCAAACATTTTTACCAAATTTACACCAAGCTATGTTCTATGGTGCACCTGGATGGTAAGAATGCTGACCAATCACAAGGTTAAGCTTTATTCTGGACAACGCTAGCAGTCTTGAGATCAACCACCAATTTTCATTTGAACATTATGCATCAATATTACTCCCAGCACAGTATCTCTTAATTTCATCTAGAACAGACCTCATAAGTTTAGAAGTTGAAATCAAATTCATGAGAAGCAAGCACTCAGCTTTCACAAGTCTTTGCTGAACTCAACAGTTTTGAGACCAAAATTCAGGCTGCATTTCCCTGCACCAAAATAACTGTTTTGTTCTGGAAAGTAAAATATTCAGCCAACAGAATCAATCCACTAAAAGACAAACTGATTTCCCTTTCATTGCTGGGGGTTGAACTGAAGGACTCACTGTTATTGTTTGGATATGAGGTCTCCCCTAAAAGCTCATGTGTGAGACCATGTTTAGAGGTGAACAGATTAGATTATGAGAGCTGTGGCCTTTGATCATGAATTGATCCACGGATATGGATTAACTAGGTGGTAACCATAGGCAGGTAGGGTGTGGCTGAAGGAAGTGGGTCACTCTAGGAGTAACTTTGGAGTTTGTATTTTTTCCCCTCTAGTGGAGCTCTCTCTGTCTCCTAGTTCTCACAACTGAGCAGCTTTCTTCCACCACATCTTTACACCATGACGTTCAGCCTTACCTTTGGCCCAGAGCTATGGAATCAGCCAACCATGATTTGATCCTCTGAAACCAGAAATCAAAATAAACTTTTCTTTTTCCAAGTTCTTCTCATCAGCTCTTTTGGTCAAAGCAGCAGCAGCAACAACAACAAAAAAAAAACCAAACCAAAATAAAACAAAACAAAATAAACTAAGTAAAACACATGCATATGCTAGGCAAGTACTCTGCCTCTGAGTCACATCCTTAGCTCACCAAATAAAAATTGACACAGGACATGTGTGTTATCCCTGCCTCCAAAGGAGAAATGAAATCATGCTATAATGGTGCTCACATCTTTATTATGATGATGAATGAAACTACATTTTCTGATAATGCAATTCAGAAATTAAGAACAGATTTAAAACCAAGCTACGACTACAATGAAAATCATTGTGATTGATCTCCCACCTTCATGGAGGGAAAGCTAGAGAAGAAATGGGCATGAATTCTGATGACAGATTTTAGTCAGTTGCATCAAACAAATCCTCCAATCTTTGCAAGTTAGCAAAGAAAGAAATGTATTAGAGAAGGTGAGAAAGTAGAAAATCTTTCTTTCTTATGATACTGTTTTCTATCCACAATAGCACAATTTATAGTGAGGAAGATTATTTTCTGAATCATTCGTTCATGAAGAAGAAAATCACAATGCTCTCCATTTGCCCTCAGATGAAGTCCAATCCTGTCACCCTGCTGTGCAAAGCCATTCAAAGTTTCTTTCCACAGTTTTCCAAACCCCCTCTGCCCTTCTTCCTCTGCACACTGCACCTACTCCTATTCGTCCAAACTTTAGCTTGGATGCCTCTCTTTTCTCTATTTAGGCAAAATGACCATATGTGTTGTAATATATTTCCAAGCATGAATTCCATTTTAGAATTTTTTATTTCACTAACTAGTACCCCTTTATTTATTTGAGCACATGAAATTTGTTTTTCTAATAAGATCATAATGTCATTGAAAATAAAATCAAGCCCTACCTTTCTTTTATGCCAGAGACCACAGCAAATACTTGACAGAAGAGTATAATTGTTTGTTTTAAGGTTCAAAGATTAAACTAGATGTGATTTTGATTATTTTTATTTCCAAATAGGTATAAAATAAAAATTGCTAAATCTCATCTGTAAAAGAGAACTAATATTTTCCAGCTTCATTTATTTGTTGAGAGGTTTGAATAAAATAATCCCTAAAGTTTAGTGTAAACTCTAAGGTTAAATTTAATATAGTACAAGACAAATAGGAAACTGTTATTATTTTATCAGTCTATATAACTTGCATTTATTTTATAAATATTTGTAATCTTAGCTGGAGGTAGAGGACTCAACCTGAATGAAGCCTATTTTATTTGTTAGATAAAATACTATAAGCCCTCGTTTATTTCACTTTTTAAAATAAGTACCTGCTTCTGACTTTTGTTTTTTGTGGGGTTTTTTTTTGTTTGTTTGTTTTGTTGTTTTGAATGAGAAAACCCTGTCCTCCCTTCCCTCTCTGCTTTTTCTTCTTCCTAGGGTGTCTCCTCATACGGATTACCTGGAGGCCTGTGAGAAAGTCAGCATCCTTAACAAGCTCAATCTAACTATATTCAATAAGTAGAAAACACATATTTTCTTAAGAAAAACACTTACAACAAAAAATCAATTAACATTCAGACTAAAAATCCCTACTCAAAAATAATTCACAGATTATCAGATTAATCATGTATTCTGACTACAAGTCTATTAATTAAAAAATTTTAGAGATCATACATTTGAAAATTAAAAACTATATTAAATAACTCAGGTCAAAAAAGAAATGATGATGGAAAAAAAGTAAATACTAATAATTATCTTGTAACTTTATTTTACAACTAAAAGATTATAACTTTTTATACAATAAAATAAACAGATCAAAAGCAGTGCCATATAGTGTATACAATACCTACTGAAAATTTCTGTTTTAATATTCTTACTCTAGAAAAGAGCAAAGGCTAAAAATTGAGTGGTATGTAATTATAAAAATATAAGGCATAATGAAGTAGGTTCAAACTTTGAAAATGAGAAATAAAATTAAGGTGAATATAAAAACTAAAGATTTAATAAAATCAGATAAAAAATTTTAAAAATAATAAGTTAGAAAAATCATGATTGAGATTGTTCAAGGCAAAAAGAGAAAAAAATAGTGTTGAAAAAATGCGATAAATAAGAATTACAAAAATAATTACGCATAAGAGAAAATTCTGAGATTTTTTGCCAGTAAATGTGAAACTTATGAGGAAATGAGAAAAGTCTTAGACACATATAATGTACAAATGATTTAAGAAGAATGAGAAAGGCTTAAAAGTCCTATAACTTTTAAAGAAATTGAAATAGAGGTTTTAAATCTTCATACAGAAGAGTACTGACAGTTTTATAGAAGAGGTCTACCAAATTTTAAAGGTAGATATCTTTCATATATAATGCTTGCTCTTCAAGAAAATAGAAAAGGAGAAATGCTATCCAACATATTAATCAGGGTGGGAAATGCAAATTACCTTCCAATTCCACCATGTAGTATGTGAACTAAGTTTCTTTCATGATGTGGTATCATTGGAGAATACAGTATTTAAAAATCAAGACATACTGGCATAATCACAGCATTTAAAATTGTGAGTATAACAATCAGTAAAATGACTGACACAAAGATAAGTCACCTACAGTAAGAACAGAGCTTTTGGGTGGAAAATATTTTTTCTTTCTCCACATTTTTATTGGTGCATTATAGTTTATGTAATAGTGGGATTTTTTGTTACATATTTGTACATGCACGCACTATAATAATACACTGCCCTATTCTTCTTCTACTTTCTCTCTTCCCTTCCCCAGGTTCCTTTCCTCTACTCTAATGATCCCCCTTTGGTTTTCATGAGATACCCCCTCCCCTTTCTCTTTCTTTCTCTTCCCTAGTTTCCACATATGAGAGGAAAACATGGGACCTTTGATCTTCTGAGTTTGGCTTATTTTGCTTAACATAACAATCTCAACTTCCATCCATTCTACTGCAAATGTCAGAATTTAATTTTTCATTATGGCTGAATAAAATTCCATTATGTATATACCACATTTTTGTTATCTATTCATCCATTAACAGACAACCAGGCTGGTTCCATAGTGTGACTGTTGTGAAATTTGCTTCTGTAAGCATGGAGCTGCATGGATCACTATCATATGATGATTTCAATTATTTAGGATAAATGCCAAGGAGTGGTATAGCTGGGTTGTATAGTGGTTCATTCCTAGTTCTTCTGAGGAAACGCCATACTGCTTTTCTTATACAGTCTGTGGTTGGGAAATCTTCATGAGCACACTTGATCTGTTCCACCTATAATCAAGAGGTAAAATGTTTTATCAACCAAAGAGGATGTATGTTTAAGAAGTGAAGATAGCAATAGGAACATAGCATATTTTCATGAAAAGGGACAGGGTGAGGATGATCTGAAAGTTCAGGTCTTATTTTCTTCATCATTATCAGGCCACCTACTCCAAGATTCTCAGGGAAAGGCAGACCATGGTACAGGGCCTCATCAGTCACAGAAACATGTTGGTCAATGTTCATATCCTTCATCTTTTTTTTTTAAGACTATTGTTTTAGTCTACTTTCTGTTGTTATTAACACAATACTTGAAACTAGATAATTTATGGGGGAAAAAAAGAGATTACTTTTGGCTCAGGTCTGGCCAGTCTAGAAAGTCTAAAAGCACAGAACCAGAATCAGTGTGACTTCTGGAAAGAGCCTGGCGCTATTTCCAATCATGGCAGAAAGCAGGAAGACAAGCAGGAGTGTGCAAAAGAGGCAAAACAGTTGGGTGGCCTCACTACAGCAACCTGTTCTCCTGGTGACTAACCCAGTCTATCAGGAGTTAACCCAGTCAGGAGAGACAGTCATCAAGGCCTTCATGGGACCCTGCTCTTATGGCCCCAACACCTCCTGCTAGGCCCACCTCCAACACCTGGACAAATGGCAATCACATTTCACCATGACTCAGAAAGGACAAACCTACCTACAGAGCTACCAAGACTTCGCCATGATTTAAGCTGTCTGCTTTCTCCATTTTGTGTGGTGCTTCTTAAATTACTTGATTATTTGAATACATGTACACATTTCTTTCATTTGCTTTTATAAACATAATCATATACATAAGTGGCCTACCATGAGAGCTATCCAATGAATATGAATTTTCTTATCTCTGGTTATGCTCCCTGACTGCTCATGACTTCTCAATGGAAGATTCAAGGAGGGAGATATGATCAAGTTGAGTTCTGTGGAGTGCAGTTGAGCGTTTCAATTTCCTTAAAGTTGATATCCTTTTATAAGTAGAGCCCATCAATAATGCTCTTATTCCAGAATCTTCATTGATATTGAAGTGTCCCACTTTGTTTGTATTTCATTAATGAATAAGTACATTGAGATAATCTCATAGTATAAGCTCTGGAAAACACATTCAATAGTTTTTGTGGATACCAAGATTGAGACGCTTTCAAGGATCAAAGCCAATATCATTGAATTAGGACAATTAGAGAAAAAACGGTATCAGAATTCAGAGGTCTTGAATACCTTTGTTCTGCCACTCTTATTACATGCAATGACAAAAAATTCCTCTTGTAATTCTAACATTAACCTTACAGATATCCCTCAATACCTCCAATTATGTGTATTTCTGAGAATATTAAGCTATTGTCACTTTTTTCTTAGCTACAGGCAGCTTTTCCTTAGCTATCATAACTAGCACTTTCTTTTTTGCAGGGGATAACACAAGTTCAAATGAGTTTTGAGGCAGAAATGATCCCCACAAATATTTTTTAACATGAGAAAGATCTGTCTCTTGCTCATTTCTCTTTGAGGTAGCAAAGTGATCTTAATTTCCTTTAGTTTGCTTGAAATAAAGAAAAACATGTTTTTTTTTAAAGTGCGCCCAGATAGAGAGTCAACTAAGGAAGAAAAAAAATTATATGTTCAACCGTAATACTGCAGTTCAAAGTGAAACAGTGGATTCTAGCACCAATATCCTTCAGTCAGATGAATGAGAGCTGGAGATTAAGATATTCTTTCTTGCTAAAACTTTGCTACTATAGAGGGCTGGAGTGGGAATATTAATTTTCTTATGTTTTGTGAATGACTGCTATATAGCATTCTAGAGCATCATATGCGAAGAAAGTTCATAAACATAAAATATGCTGATGAAGTGGACTTACTGAACTATTCCCTCTGAGATCTTTTAGGCCAGGAGCCAGAGAAAAGGCTATTCAACATCTAGATTTCATTCTAAGCTTATGATTCAATAGATACAGATATAAAGATAAAATCCATATGCCTCCAATTACTGAAGTGTTAGCTAATAAGTGAGTAAAACATTGGACACTGGGGCTGAATATTTCTCATTTCATCAAGATACCTGGGATCACACAGATGTTGAAATGACCCCAGTGCATCAATTTGATTCTGCTCGCTGATAAATTATAGGTGAGCATCTGCTTAAGGAGTTCACCAGAAGGAAATGTGATGGAGGGTCTAATACCATGGTCATCTATCTCCTTCAGCCATGCACATTTGGCAATGGATCGTGTAGTAGTTTCCACAGAACATGGATCAATGCATTGATCATTCATAGCTTTTCACAACTCCCTCAAATCTGAGTCTTTTTTTAAAAAAGGTGTTTAGATTAATTTTGTGAAAACATCGAACCCAGTTTTTCATATTCTGTAAGCTACTCTGCCATAGGGAAATAAGAACTTTGACAAAGGATGGAAGGAAAGAAGGAAGGAAGACCAGCCAATCACAGACCCCAGAGGCATTAGAGCTATAGCTGTTTCCTTAAGTGTCACAAGCCACAATTTATAATATGGGCTATCTTTGCTTACACAAATCTCTTTCAATAACATTGTTGAAATTCCCATTGTGAACTTCGCTAGTCACCACCTCATGCAATTTTTATATTTATATATTCCTCCACAAAGGAGTTATATCTGTGGAAGCAGTGAGTGCTGCCTATTCGTGAGTTCCCAAATGGGTCTTCTCATGACAAAGCCTATTACGCTACCATTACAACTCCATGTCTTTGAGACCTGAAAAGTTTTTGTATTCAGAAGTTCCCTATTATACTTATACCCTCGACTCCTCAAGTTGGTTTCTAAAATTGCAATAGATGTACCACCTGGAACACACAAAATCATGTCAAGGGAATGAGAAAATGTATAATAAACATGACATTCTCCTGGAAAATAAATTTTACTTGAAAATTCGCAAGCAGAAAGTTAAGTAATTTGGATGATAATTTAAACAGTTTTATATTTTAAAATGTATGGTTATATTATGGGATAGAATGCTAAATGCGTATGAATTGTTAGACTAAAACCAAAAATGTCAAAGAATTTCTGAGATGCAGGGTTATAGTGAATCATAAGGATTTCACATTTGTTCATTTCAGATGGCAGAAAATGTCCACTGCGGCTTTACACAAAATGAATGAATTTGCTTGTATAATGGGAAAGCCCAAAGGTGGGACTGGCTGTATAGGATGGAGCTTGTTGAAAGTCTCAAAAGATGTTTCCTGAATCCTTTTCTTCATTCCATTTTACAATCTTCTGTCCTCCAAGTTGACTCATTACTGTATCTACAAGATAAATACTGAAGCTTCAGGTTTATATCTTTTCTCTTTCAAATCTCAGAGGTGAAAGTGAGAGTCAGGTCTAGAATCACAGGGTTGGGGGGAATCCCTTGAATCTCCCTGGCTCCAAAGTGTCACTAAACCAGTCATTGTGGGCAGCTTTCTAACGTTCTGATTGGCCAACTTCATGCCCTGGAACTTCAACAGAAGTCTAAAAGAGAGAGTGGAAGAAGCTGTCCCTTCCCTACCAGAACGGTGGTATGTTTTCTGGATTAAAGATGAATAATGCCAGGTGACATGCTGCACACTCATGTACACACTCACCCTGACACACTGCTGTCCACCAGAGACCACTAAACTCACCCCCTACGTACTGGTTCTTCCCAGGTTCAGTTCTACTCATAAGCAATATATTAGTGGAAAGAATCTGAGAAACCGTTTTAACTTATCAACTAGAACTTTTCTAGGGATTAAACACTGGTAAAATCTAGCAAGGCTCACTAGCTGAAGGATAGAAACACTGAGGCAAGAGGCTTCAAGGGTGAGCACTAATATCAGGCACAGCAAAGCTCCTTGTCTCTATTCCCCACCACCCCCAGGTCCTGATTACATTTAGTGCCTGTCCCAATGAATGAATTCATACTTGGAGGTAAATCTAGCTGACTTCTAATAAACAGAACTGGAGAAATGTTTGCAAGATGAGAGGCTTTTTGAACCCATCTTCAAGGTTGGCCAAGACAGTTGCAAACAGTATAATGAACCATAATAATGACACTGCAGAGACCCATAAAATGCAGGATGATCACTGTGAGCTCAGAAAGCATCGCATCCTCTGGGCAAATCACACAACTGGGAAATTCCTTGGCAATGAGATGAACTTCGTGTCTCTTAAAGCTTCCACAGCAGAGAGTCTTGTTCCACAAGCTACAACACTGCACATCATCCCATACTTTGTTGTTTGCTTGTTGTTCAAATTACAGAAATACTACTCTGGTTTAAGAGATTATATTGAGAATATGTTCATGTGGTATATTTGTAACTGCTATTTGTTAAATACAGACCAGGTTGTGGACATACCTGTTCATTATCTTTTCTCCTCTTCTTCTTTATGGAGAAAGGACAAATTTTGGTTAGGTTGGTAACACACCCAGAAAACCAAAGATCCTAGCCTCAATCATAGATAAGGACAGCCTTGGGACATAGTTTTGGCCAATGAGATGTAAGCAAAAGGCTTCTTGGGACTTCAAAAACCATTTTTTTAAAAACAAGTCCAATTCTTTTCACTATCTGACACACGGAGAAGAAGCTTGAGTAGAAACAGCCATTCAGTGACTGTGTGAAGAGCACAAGGGTAAAATTATACAGTAAGGATGTCAGAGGGGAGAACAGAACCTGAAACAAAAACAGAAGGTACCTGAGATGGCACCTCAGAGTCCAAGACTAACTATTATATGAAATACATTAGGACTGGAGCAGTGGGTCAGTGGTTTCCGCGTTTGCCTGGCAAGCACGAGGACCCGAGTTCAAACCCCAGCACCACGTACACAACTAAGTGTTGGAGCAACTAAGGCCAGGTGAAAAACTAAATAAAGTTGTTTCTCTCTTTCTCTGTCTCTCTCACTGTCCCTCTCTCTTAAAAAAAAAAAAAAAGACAGAAATACATTAAAAAATGTATTGGGTTGAACCGCTGTACTTGGATTTTGTTTTATTGCAAGCAATCAAGTACATTCTTTTTTTCTTTCTTTTTTCTTTTCTTTCTTTCCATTTTTTTTAGAAAGAGGGGACAGTGAGAGAGAAAGAGAGAAGCAAATTTTTATTTAGTTTTTCATGTGACCTTCATTCCTCAGACACTTCGTTGTGTACCTGGTGTTGGGGTTTGAACTTACGTACTTGCTCATCCCAGGCAAGTGCCATAACTATGGAGCCACGGCTCCAGCCCCACCAAGTACATTCTTAACCAATAAAAATAACTTTTCAAAATTCAGCCATGTGTCATAATTTATCAGAAAATCCAACCACAATAATTAATTCCACTGGAAATTAAACCTTTAAAATATCTACCCATTTTACTTTTTATAAAGAGAAAGAGGGGGGAGGTGGAGGGAGGGAAAGGGAGAATCAATTTTATTTGTTTTTTCATCTGATCTTTGTTTCTCTGACACTTAGTTGTGTATGCGGTGCTAGGGTTTGAATCTGGATCCTCATACATGTCAGGCAAGTGCTCCAACCTCTGAACCACCGCTCCAGCCCCCAAAATTCTATGCATTTTAAGACCATGTGAACAGTGGCATATTGGGCACGCCATTTTTTCTAAAACTTACTCTCTCAGGGAAATCTTGCACACTGATGGTGGGAATGTAAGTTAGTATGGCCATAACAGAAAACAATATAAAGACCCCTCAAAAAGTTAAAAATAGAGCTGCCACATGATGTAGCAGTCTACTACTGGGTATATCCAAAAAAATGAAATCAGGATGTCAAAGAGATGTCTGTACATCTGTGTTCATTGCAGTACTCACCACAATAGCCAAGTTATGGAATCAGTTTAAGTGTCCATCAACAGATGAATGGATACGGGGGAAACATGGTAATGGTAACAGCAATGGCTGAAAAAGGAACTATTGTCACTTGTGACAGTATGGATGAACCCAGAGGACACTATGTTAAACAGAATAATCCAGGCACATAGAGACCAAAATTTCATGAACTCAGTTATATGTGCAATCTAAAAGCAAAAACTAAGAGAGTAGAAAATAAAATGGTGGAGGGTAGGGAATTGGGGGAGATCTTGGTCAAAGGATACAAAATTCCAGTTAGAAAGGAGGATTAAATTTAAGAGATCCAGTGTACAATATGGTGACGATAGTTAATAACATGGTAACGGGGGCTGGAGCAGTGGCTCAGTGCTTGCAGCGCTTGCTTGGCACGTGCAAGTATGTGAGTTCAGACCCCAGCACCAGGTACCCAATGAAGTCTCGAAGCGACAAAGCCACATGAAAAACTGAACAAAATTGATTCTTTTTCTCTCTCTCACTGTCCCTCTCTCTTTAAAAAAAAAAAAATAACATGGTAATGTATACTTGAAAGCATTGGTGAGAGTGCAGATTTTAAATGTTCCGAGCCCCTCCAAAAAAGTATGTGAGACTATGTATCCGCTTTAAGCTCTTTTTAGTCAACCCACAATGCATGTATGTCTTAAACAGTGTTATTTATAACTTTTATTAATTAAAGACTATTTTTAAAAACCACTTCCTCAATCTCTGTGGTGGAAATAAAGTATTACCCCCTTCATAAAATTGTTATGATGAATAAATGAGATAATCTGTGAATCTTTCCTGGCAAAAGATAAGCCCTATGGAATTTCATCCATTGTTATTAATTATTATTTAAGTTGCATAGTTGTGACTGGAAAGTTATATATCAAAATGCATATAGTTAAGTTCTTAAATTAATTAATGAATGCATGATTAACAGTTACTGTCTATTTGTTGAAACTAAGAAATTGGTGAGTTTTTCCTTTTCTGAATTTCCTAAATTTTGTTGAATAAGCATATGCATTATTTTACAATGAAAAGTCACTATTGACCTGAGTAACAGATGGTGTTATACATGGAGTACAAGAAAACTTATTTCCAAAGCTTATAATGCACCCTTCCCAAGTGCACCCTGATATTATTTTAAAGAGAGAAGGACAGTGAGAAAGAGAGAGAGACAGAGAGAATCAATTTTTATTGAGTTGTTCACATGGCTTTTGTTGCTCTGACACTTAGTTGTGTACGTGGAGCTGGGGTTTGAACCCGTGTACTTGCGCATGCTGGGCAAGCACTGTAATCACTGAGCCACCGCTCCAGCCCTGATGCTTTGAACATATGAACTCTATCTCCCAAACACTCTGATGCTGTGGCAATATTAGAGCCTTTTTATGTAGTGGAAGATCCTGAGGCACTGTTAAGTAAGATCACTTTTGTGAGCTCAAAACTCTTCTTGTACTCGTTGGCAGTAGATGGGCTCCCAAATGCGCATGGTCTGGGATGATTCATAATAAGTAGTTAGCTTTGGTTTACAAAACAAATTGTCCTCAACAAAAGTTCATCTGTTCTTTTCCTTGTCACAGTTCTACAAGAAAGTGTCTGTGTGCTTTTTGACATTGAAAATAAGGAAAAAAAAAGATATGGAATGAATTGGATTACTTTAAGATCTTTACGGTTTCTTTATTCTGTCCTTAATCAGCACCCTTCAACTTTCTGACCTCTCGTCATTCTAATAATGCTAAAGACTTATATCAGAAAAAGACCACCTAAAATCCTGAAGCGATTCTACTAAAATATTTGCCAAACTTATTCTCCAAAGAGTAGAGAGAAAATCAAATATAGGGAAACATATATCCCATCATGCTTAGTTTCAATTTAGGCAGAGTAAATGCCTGTCTGTATCCCATAAATATCAAAGGTGCGGAGAATCTCTCTTCCCTCCCCCAATTCCTTTTCATTTCTGCTTCTTTCAACACTGTTAGATAGTAGTTACACATGTGCTCTGAAGCCAATGAATCAGAATGTATGTTGGAATTCATCTTTCCCGTGTGCTACCTATAATCTTGGAAGTTTTCTTTAACTCTTTTAGCTCCCTCATATGAAAGTTGTAAATAATAGTACCTACCTCAAAGAGCTATTGAAATAAATAAATTTAATTTTACATAGAACTTAATCTTATCTTTCCCAACATGGTGTATAAACGTTTACACTCTGCCCATGTTTTACCTTTTTTTAAAATTTAAGCTGTTTGTAGCACTTGGCTAGCAGCCAATTCAGAATATAGTAGACATCAGAGAAAATGTTAACTACTGGGGTTACTGGAAGAGGCAAAATCTCCTCAAAAACCCTGACCCCAGAAATTTTTGCCATGATCTCTGCTACCTATTCTCCCCTACTCAATGAAAGGCATTTCTTTTTTACCTGCTAATTTTCTGAAGAGTAACTGAATACTGTCTTTGTTTCTACTATTGAGAGAATGTGCAGTAACATATTCATTTCATTATACATCTATTTTTCATAACCTTATTTCTGATCATGCATCTAGTTATTAGTAAAAGCCCCCATTTTAAAAGTTAGTTGAAATTGTAACTGTGAGTCTTGGAAATTTTTCTTGTAATCTTTCTATTTAAAATATGTGGGAAAATATGCCAATAAAAGTTTGGATCAAGATGGCATACAAAGGACACTTACTCTCCTTCCATCCCACATCCCTAATAATTAGGATTGCACAATTTTTAGGTATTAGTGTACAATCGAATCAGGGCTCTTTAAAAAGTTGAGAATGTTAGAATAAGGGAAACATGTAAATGACACTTGTATGAATAAAAATACATGTACATATATACACTCAAACATACACACAAATTTTAATGATAAGCTATTTGAAACAGGCACACCTAAAATGTGGCACCAAACATTTGAATACACACCTGTATTATATAACTAAAGAAAGCAAACCTACCAACAATATTACTTGAAGGATAAAATTCAGGGTGACAAGCATTAAACAGAACAAAGACGAGTATTTCATATTGCCAGACTCTATCATATATTATAAAGACATTTTTGGCATCCAAATAAATAGAGATATGCACTGTGTTCTGATTGAGAATACTCAATATTATAAACTTATAAAGTATAATAACTTAATTGAATTATCATAATTTTAATGAACTTGATTTTTGGTAAAATGTGCATATGTAAAAGAAGATATCCAAAAATAGCCAGAAAATTTTGAAAGAGAAAAAAATGGAAGAACTTGCCTTAACAGACATCAGTTTAAACAAGTTAATTATAATTACGGGATATTGACATAGAACAACATGAATAAATAGAACAGTTAGAAACCACTGTATATGAGAGACATACATAACACACAAACTACTACTTTGTGACAGAGACTTAAAAATAAGACTGAGGAGGACACCCTGAGGAACTAGTGCCCAGACCATACCCTGTGGCCACACATAGTCAGGTCTCTGGCCAGGCCCCAGGAGGTGAAAAGGACACCCCTGAGGACCCAACCCACCACTGCATGAGCCCAGGACTCTGGTCCTAGCCCCCAATGGTGGGCAGGACACCCCCTAGGACCCTGTGCCTAGACATTGCCAAGCCCTTGCGCACATCTGTCAGGTTCAGATATAATGGGGCCAAGGATCTCAGGTCCCAGAGCAGCATGCATGCTGATCTGTTCCAGACCAATGCATGTCTCCAGGACACAGGACCCAGCATCTCACCCCTACCACTTAGCATCAACAACCTAGCAGGCTGCCCAGCAACCCCTCTAGGTCTCGAATCTGAATCCTGGAATCTGCATCCAAAGGATGCAACAAAACAAGGTTCTAGGCAAAAGCAGCCTTCTGGAAGAAAGTGGTCATCAGAGACACTGTCTGACCTGACCCTTTGACCTGCAAGGAAGAAGCACCCGGAGACTTGCCTTGTTTCCACACAAGGAACATCAATTCAAAGATCCAGACGAAGCTTTTCAAAGATGAGGAACTAAACTAGAAACATTTGATTCAAACCCACAACTCCCCTACCAAGGAGCCCATGGACAGGGAGTGAGATGAAAACCTAGAACAAATTATCAACAATCTAATTCCTAAAAAGTACAATGAACTAAAAGAAGATTTAATGATGGGACTAAGTGAGAAAATTCAAGAGATGAAAAACTCTATTATCAAAGAAACAGACATACTGAAAAAGGAAATAATGGAGTTAAAATCTTCAAACAATCACATGAAAGGAACAATGGAAGAATTTAATAATAGACTAATTCTATAGAAAACAGAACCTTAGTTCTTGAAAAAAGAACTTCCAACAATAATGATTGGCTGAGTAAGCCTGAGTGCACAGATGACAATAAAGAAAAAAACTCACAGAGCACAAGGAGAATTTTCAAAATGTCTGGGATGAAATCAAAAGAATAATCTAAGAGTAATGGGAACACAGGAAGAAATTGAAATGCAAATGAATGGTATAAAGAAGAATCTCAATGAAAGTTAACGGAAATTTTTCCCATGTCAGAATTGAGTCAGAAATGCTCATCCAGGAAATGTTGTACAAAACACCCAATGGGCCTAATCAAATGAGAATCTCACCAAGACACATCATATTGAAAATACATAACAGGTAAATCAAGGAAAGAATTTTAAAAGCTGCAAGAGAGACATCAAACCACATTCAGAGGCAAAACAAGAAGGATCACATCTAACTTTTCAGCTCAGACTCTAAAAGCAAGATCATCCTGGAATGAGATATTTCAATGTCTGAATGACCACAACCTGCAGCCAAGGATACAGTACCCAGCAAAACTCAACTTGAAATTTAATAAAATCAAACTTGCAGCATTCGTGAATAGAAAACCAGCATTACAAAGAATCCTCAAAGACAAACTACAGATAGAAGAACAAGCAAACAATCCTGAAAACCCACAGAGAAAATTCAATAAAAGTACACGTTATCAATAGACAACCAAGACAGCAGAAAACTTAATAATATAACATGATGACTGTAAACCACAACCACATAACTATCTTAACATTGAATATGAGTGGTCTCAAAGCAACAATCAAAAGACTCAGTTTAGCAGAGTGAATCAAAAAACAAAATCCAACAATATGCTGCTTACAGGAGATCCACCTTACTGCCAATGACATCCACACATTGAAGGTGAAAGGATGGAAAAAAATCTACCAAGCATATGGCCAAAGCAAGCAAGCAAGTGTTGCAATACTTATACCTGATTAAGCATATTTCAAACATAAACTAATCAGGAGAGATAAAGGAGGCTACTACATCCTAGTAAAGGGAACAAACAGGAAGATGGAACCATAGTAAATATGTACTCTCCAAACACCAATTCTCCCAACTGTGTGGAAAACATAACCCATGATATAAAACCACGTGTGGACCACAACATGATAATATTTGGAGATTTTAATGCTCCTCTGTCACCAGTAGACAGGTTGTCAAAGCAAAAAAGCACTAAAGAGACAACCAGTCTAAAAAATTCCATGAATCAAAGGGACTTAACAGGTATCTATAGAATATTTCACCCCAAATTGATTGAATGTACCTTCTTCTCAGCAGCGCAGGGTTCTTTCTCCAAAACAGACCATGTTCTAGTTCACCAAGGAAATATCAGCAAATGCAAAAAAGTAGATATTATTCCATGATGCTGTAACACTAACAATTAACAGCAAAATTTATGAAAGAAAGCACACATATATATGGAGATTGGATAATACCCTATTAAATGAAAAACAGATCCAAGAAGATATGAGAGCAGAAATCAAGAAATTCTTACAAGACGGTGAGGACGAAGGTACAGCATATCGAAACTTTTCAGACACCATGAAAGCATTCTTAAGGAGAAAATTTATAGTGCTGAGTGCTCACATTAAAAACCAGGAGAGATCACAAATAAATAAGCTTATGCTCCTCCTCAAATCCCTACAAAGGGAAGAACAATCTAATCCCAAAGCCAGCAGAAAACAGGAAATAAGCAAAGTCAAAGCAAAAATCTACGAAATAGAGAACAAAACAAACAAACAAACAAATAAAATACCAGGAAAAAGAATCAAAGAAACGAACAGCTTGTTCTTCAAAAAAAATCAATAAAATTGACAGATCCCTAGCCAATCTCACTAAAAGAAGGAAGGAATTGAAGTGAATCAACAAAATCACCAATCAAAAGAGAGAAATCATCAATGACCCCATTGAAATCCAATGAATTATCGAACATACTTTGAAAAACTATTCTCCTTTAAATTAGATAATCTTAAAGACATGGATAAATTTCTAGATACAGACAACATCACTAAATTGACACAGGAAAATATTGAAAACCTAAACAGCCCAATAATAGGCACTGAAATCCATACAGCAATTAAAAACCTTCCAAAGAACAAAAATCCAGGACCTGATGGATTCCCTGCTGAATTTTACCACACCTATGAGGAGATAACACCTCTCCTTATGAAGCTATTCCAAGAAATTGGAAAGGATGGAACTATACCACTTTTTAAGAGACAACTCTGATACAAAAACCCATCAAAAGAAAAGAAAACTACAGACCAAAATTCCTGATGAACATTGGCACAAAATCCTTTATAAGGTTTTAGCAAATTGCATTCAGAAACACTTCAAGAAAATAATTCATCACAATCAAGTGGGCTTCATTCCAGAGATACAAGATGTTCAAAACATTCTAACCAATAAATGAGATTCATCACTTAAACAGAATTAAAGACAAAAATCATATGATCATCTCAATAAATGCACCAAAGGCCTTTGATAAAATCCAGGACCTATTTATACTCAAAAGTCTAGAGAAGATAATGATCAAAGGAACTTATCTTAACTATGAAAAGGCCACATGTGACAAATCTTCAGCTATTATAATTTACTATATGGAGAAAATCTGAAAGCATTTATTTACACCAAACTTGGGAACATGACAAGGCTGTGCACTCTCACCACTTTGATTCAATATAGTCCTCAATCCTCTAGCTGGAGCGATCAGGGAAGAGAAGGAAATAAAAGGTATTAAAATAGGAAGAGAGGAAGTCAAACTGTTCTTTTTGGCTGATGACATGGGAAGTTTTTGGGAAGACCCCAGAAACTCCACAAGAAAACTACTTAAACTTACGAACAGATTTGGCAAAGTGGCAGGCTACAACAATTAACACCAATAAATCAATAGCTTTCCTATATGCTAACAATAACAGGGCAGAAGAAGAAATCAGGAAATTGTCCCATTCACAATATCCTCAAATAGAATAAGATACTTAGGAATTAAATACAAGGGAAGTAAAAGACCTTTACTACAGAAATTATTGAACATTGAAGACAGAAATTGAAGAATACCTGAGAAGATGGAAAGATGCTCCATGTTCTTGGTTAGGCAGAATTAATATAATCAAAATGGCCATTCTCTCAAAAGCACTATACAGATTCAATGCAATCACCATCAAGACATCAATGCCATTCTTTAGATATAAAAAAAGCAATTCTCAAATTCATTTGGAACAACAAGAAACCCAGAACAGCCATGACATTGCTAAGCAAGAAAGATGAAACAGGTGGTTTTACAATACCAGATCTAAAACTATACTATAGAGCAATAGTAACAAAAATAGCATGTTACTGGTACAAAAATAGTAATGAAGACCAATGGAATAGAATAGAAGATTCTGGGACAAATCTACAAATCTTTAAACATCTGATCTTTGACAAAGGGGATCAAAATATAACACGGAGTAGAGACAGCCTAGTCAACAAATGGTGCTGGACAAACTGGACAGATATTTGCAGAAAGTTGATATTAGATCCTTATCTCTCACCTTGCACAAAAATCAAATCAAAATAGATCAAGGAACTAGGAATTAATCCAGCTACCATGCAACAGCTAGAAGAATAATTAGGACAAACACTCCAGCATATAGAAGTTGGCAATGACTTCTTCAACAAGACCTCCAAATCGAAAGAACTAAAGTCAAGGATTAATGAGTGAAATGCCAGTAAAATAAAAAGTTTTTGCTCAGCCAAGGAATTGGTCAAAACTATCAAAAGATAACCTACAGAATGGGAGATAATCATGGCCTGTGATTCCTCCAACAGGGTAATTTACTAGTACCATAAATTTACAAAGAACACAAAAAAACTTAATATCAGAAACACAAAAACATAAACAATCCAATCAATAATTGGGTCAGAGAGCTAAACAGGACCTTCTCAACATAGGAAATCAAGCAAGCCAATGAATACATGAGAAAATGTTCTAAATTTCTAGTAATCAGAGAAATGCAAATCAAAACTACATTTAAGATTTCACCTCATTGCAGTCATATTGGAAAGACGAAGAATATAAACAATAACAGATGCTGGAGGGGTTGTGGGGAGATAGGAACACTAGCACACTGTTAGTGGAACGGCAGACTGATACAGCCACTCTGGAAAGCAGTGCAGAGACTCCTCAAAAAATTAGGGTTGGATCCACCTATAAACAAACTATCCCTCTTCTGGGTATTTTCTCAGGAGTTTGAATCAGCACATTACAGTGACACAGCAAACATCTATGTTCATGGCAGCTCAATTTTCAATAGCTAAATAATAGAACCAACCCAGATGCCCCTCACTGGATGAATGGATCCAAAAGCTGTGGTGTATGTGTACAATGGAGTTCTATTCAGCTACGTGAAACAATCATATTGTGGCCTGAAAGTAAATAGATGGCAAAGGAAGAAATCGTGCTGAGTTAAGTTAGCCAAACCCAAAGAGTCAAGGGTTGAATGTTTTCCCTCATTTGTGGAGGCTTGAGCAAAATTCGAGCTTGGGTAAAAGGTTGTCAGACTCATGTATTGGGCCCAGCAAAGGTGTAGCAACACATAATCTAGGGGAATCATAGATAAGTAGGAGAGAGAGTGGGGAGGGGAGAGGTGGAGGCAGTAGAGAGGGAGGAAGTATAGGGAGGGATCTAGGGAGACAATCCACAATGTAGCATACTCTTACCCCCCGCCGGAAAAGCCAAATACTAAAATAATACTTATGCCATCATTTAATTCTGTAAAATATATGAATTATATATATATATATATATACATATATATATATGTATATATACATATATACAGAGAGAGAGAGACATTTCTATATGTTGCAGGGGCAAAATATTAAAGAATCAAAAGACTGGGGTGTGTGCAATGTGGTGGTAACTCTAGTTTAGGGTCAAATGTTAATCATAGTATTACTTTATATGCACTGTGATTGTACAACAACTCTCTCAGTAAAAATAAACAATAAAAATAAAAAATAAGACTGAGAAATGATTGTCTATTCAATAAAGATATTGAGGAAATTTTTTGTCTATTTGGAGTAAAGTTAAGCTGGACTCATATCTCTCACTGCACATGTAAATTAATTCCAAGTACATTTAAGAAATAAAAGTAAAACCCACATTGATAGGGAAAATACGTAAATGTTTTTCTAATTTTGGGGGAGGGAAGGTGGGACGCTAAAAAAAGCTGTCAGAGAAGAACATCAATTTTCTAGATTCTGTGCATGGAAGTATTTCGAAGTCAGTCACTAACTCACCTTCTGCAAACTGTACTATAATGCATGCATAGAAGACCTGAATAGAAAGCATTGCCTTCAGGAACAATTTACCTTCTCTGTACCAGGAAGGAATTCCACACCCAAAATGGCAACATATCATAAAAGATTATAAGCACATGCAGATATATAAATCCAGTCATCCTTTATTAAAACCAAAATTTTAAGAAACTTGCAAAAACATTTGTTACTTTTTTCAGTAGCTACTTTTCAAAAATAATTCTTTTTTCCTAAATATATGTGTGCTAAGATCAATTTAATAATTCTTTTTGTTTGTTTATGGTACTGGGGATTAAACTCAGGGGCAATCTACCACTTAGCTATACCCAAAGCTCCATGTTTTTATGTTGTTGTTGTTGAGTTTTTTTCCTCTTTTTTTTTTTTTTTTTTTTTTTTTTTTTTTTTTTTTTTTTTTTTTTTTTTTTTTTTTTTTTTTTTTTTTTTTTTTTTTT